>VDFB02055764.1:0-43767 GCA_007258455.2 Sequoia sempervirens
AAGTGGAGAGAGGGAGAGGCAAAGGGAGGGGGTGAGAGAGAGGGAGAGGGAGAGGGGGAGAGAGATAATATTTAAATATCTTATATATTAGTAATATATATTAACTAAAATATAGAAATTTAATATTTAAACATATTATACAAAATAATATAATATATTATATATTATATAGTTTTGTAAGAGATTATATATATTAAATTATAAATAATATTGTATATTCTAAAATAGACATAAACTATAAACTATAAACTATTTTAAAATCATATATATAGACCAAATCGTATATTCTAAACTAAATATATTAAAATAAACTATAAACTACAAATGAGATATATTGCATATGTTATAAAGTCTTGACATTTTTAAAAATGCTATGTGAACAGATCGGATATCCGATTCAAATTGCATATCGATTTGAATGGATTATCGACTATCTGACACAAAATTCATTGCCTAGGGAATAGGCTCGGGTTTACTTTAGTTTTGGTTAGGAGATACCAATCCTAAAAAGTCAACACAAAAGCGTGTTTAACAACTTACTTTGTTTTTCCGGACTTCGCCCATGTGGCTGACGACTTTATTTTTAGCCAAAATTGATAAAATGAAAAGGGTTTGTAGAGGAGATTCTCAGCTTTTTTCCAATATAAATTATGTTTTATTTTGAATTTAATAGATTATTATTATTTATTTTCTACTATAATTATGACAAAAGTCCTGATTGATAGGTTGATTGTAAAACATTTATAACTTTCAAACGGTATCATATTTTTTGAATCCAAAACATGCGTCACATTCTATGCTTTGCATACTATAGGATTAAAAAAAAAAATTTGAATTTCATGAAATTTTGACCAAGTTAAGGTAATTCGGAACTATACAGTTTATATTTTTAAAAGTTGTAATAAAAAATTCATAATTAATTATTTACATGGGAAAAAAAATTACAAAAAATATCACGTCCACATCGGACATGAGTCCTCTACTTATGAATCATAAATTTTTTTATCATTTTATTATGGTTAGGGTGGTCAGACAAACACCTACTTACGAATTTTTTCTTGAAATTTAAGTAATACTGCATTGAAATTTAAATTTTCACCAAATAGATTTTGTTTTAAAAAAAATAAACCTAGTAGTTTAGAAACTACATTCAATTTCCCATAGAATCTATTCTTACATGTTTTTGAAATAATATAGATAACTTATTCAAATTTTTACATCAAGTTGCCTAACTCTAATTGTTCTGAATTTTCGTTGCCACTTAAGGGCTTGTTTGGCATACCATGATCCTGCACATACCCTCTACATTCTTCCCTGAGGTTTTGACATTAGAAGAGTTAGTTCCGCACCTTAGCTTTCCTTACAGTAATATCTTTCCAAGGCTTCCACTCTAGTCTCAATCTTCTTTAATTCTTCAATAGCCCATTTTGTAAACCTCTTTTCTTTCCATTCTATCCTCACAAGCCTTCTCATGACCCATCTTGTCCTCTTCTTCAAAGTCATCTTCAAAGACTCACAAGTCCCTCTACAGTTACAAGTCCTCCTTGCAATAATATCTCCTGTTTCAGGGTATCAACCCTCTGCAATCACAAATCCTCCATGCAACAAACTCACTCTTGCTTATCCTCTACCAATAGATGGTTTCTAGAAGACACACCTCTCTCTTGTGCACCTTCTACCTAGCCTTAACCTCTATTGGAGGATAACATTTACAAACTTATTTCAAATCTTCTTTTTTTTAGACTGCAGGAATCGGGTAGCACGACCCCCTATAAACTGCAGTACGCCTGGTAAAATTTTTAACGTGACCGGCGGCGCTGGCGCGACACGCCCTCCGGTACCATGGGACGGGGGAGACTAGAACTCGTGACCAGCAGAGCCGCAACGGAATTACTTAGCCAACCGAGCTAGGGCCCCCGCCCTTATTTCAAATCTTCTTACCAATCAATTGTTATAACATTTTCTAGCCAATCTTCTTGCTCTGATACCATTTGATGTAGTCAAGGATGAGGGGTTTCATCCAATAACCCATCCAAGTAGCCACAACATAAAATGCATTCTCATAAATAAAAATCCAACAATTTTTTTTTTTAAATCTTTAATTTCAACAAGACATTGAAAAAATCAAATCCTCATTGAAATAATCTACAATCAAGAATGCCTTCAAATTTTACATATATGATTTACAAAACTCATAAATCAGCTTTAAACATTATCAAAATAGTAGCAACATCACCTTTCCAACTTTTGAGCATGGAGAATGGGGTGCCCAGATGCTCTCCTTCACACTTCTACTTGCTTGTTCTCTCTTTTTATGTCTTAGATCTTCTAAAACCCATGATTTTCTTCCTTTCACTACTCCCTCATTTGAATGAATTTTCTAAAACGGTTTCTAGGTTTTATGCATCTACTTCTTAGCTTTCTAGAAGATTTTGAATTCTTTTATTTTTTTCTAATATAAGAAAGTTATGCCCAATTTATTGAGATTGAGTCTCAAAGTTACAACCTAGACAATCTTCCTCTCCCAAAAATTTCATTCAAACCTCCACCTCCTCCATTCTAGGCATGGGATTCATGCATTCAACCCCTTAATTGTTCTTTCATTATAATTTTTTAATATTTTCCTTAATTAATATACATTATCTTATTCATGCACCTCCATTACCTCAAGCACTTACACCTTGAAGATTCCAACATTGGTGACTAAAAATTTTCAAACTCATGGAAGTTATAAAGGAGTCCAAATTGGAAAATTCATGTATGAGAATGGGATTTAGTGCTAACATTTAAATTTTGAATAAAATCTATTTCAAGCACCAAAAAAATTTCCAAATTCAATTTAATTGTTCAACCTTGTAAAAAAAAATGATATTGAAGGAGCGTGTGGAGAGAATAATTTAAAAATAAATCATGCCTTCAAGATCACAACCAAAGTAAAAAATCAAAGGAAAATAAATTTTTTTTTTTTTTTGTGTGCATGATTTCCTTTGCACCTAGATGCTCCTGCATCACATTAATGTTCTTATACTCTTTTTTTGGTAAAGGTGGTTGAGCCAAAAATTATATTGACAAGGAAATGTATTACAAAAAGATGATGAGTTGCCAAAAAGAAGCAAAATGCAACTCAAGTATTACAAAATCAGGACAATTAGAATGAATCAAAAGTATGTAAAGACTAATCCAGGAGAAAATATAAAATCTTGGAGATACATCCGAAGAAGAGAGAGAATCATTGCAAAATCAAAGAAGATACCACATGGAGACCATAAAACCAACAAGTAGAGGAGGAGAGGCTATGAATAACATAATGCTTATAACCCAAAATTCTAAAGACCTGCAACATGATACCAAAGAAAAAATTCTTCCAAACTGTAGAGGAAACATCAAAGAGTAAAAGTAACAAGACATGATCAAAATTTTAATAGTGAGAAGAAGAGAGAAAAATCCTCAAGTCATGCTTCCTTCAGATGAACCAATATTAGAAGGTGTAGGAAAATGAGGTTCTTGATGTGGCTCCACAATAGCATGCTAAATCAATAAACAAATTTCTTTGAATAACATATAAATTGGGTCACTTACATAATTCCCATATTGCTGAGATAAGAGTCTTAGATGAACTTTAAATTCACTGTTATTTTCATTGAGCAAACCATAAGACATTGCTAAGAGAAATTTTGAAAGACGGTAGTCAGTGAGCAGATGATGTCTACTAATGATGCTCCAACCAGACTTGAACCCTAAAAAATGACATATTTTTCCAAAGCTTGTTGGAGAGTAGAGAGTTGGAGGACATGGGGCAATAGGTAAGTGCCTACCAAGAATTTGACCATCTCTATGTATCCTAAGATATCCATCAAATTAGATATAAATTGTGAGGCCATTTCGTATGGCAAAACCATTGTGTGCATGTCAAGCCATGTGAAGCCCAAGACAATTTGGATTGAGTCAAAAACTTTCTTGCATTCATAGGAGAATGCTCGTCTTAACTTTTCCTCTATATAGGGAGAGTCAAATCTTACTTCATGGACACATGGAGGCACCAAAACCCTGAAAAGGTTATCCATTTTCCAACCCAAGATCAGAAACAAAAGTAGCTGAAAGAGGTCGACAAAACAAATAGAGTAGAGAATGGGAACGGCCATAGCCAGAATGAAGACTTTAACTTGCTCAATTCCAATAGCAATTAATGAACCAAAGAAGATGTGTACTCTTGAATAATGTTGAATTTCCAAGTGTTCTTCTTGGAAAAGAAGAAGAATGTTGGAGATTTCAATTGTATCAAAACATCTACTAAAACAAAATATGGCTTCCTCCAAGGTCCAATCACAAGATCTAGTTCTTGTGGTCGGGCGCTAGAGAAAACAAAGAAGAATCATTACCAAATTTGGCCCCAAATTTTTGGACTGCCACCAAAGCAACAACAGCCAGCTTAACAGGATACAATAAATGGAAAATTTAAAACTTTGAATATGCCTTAAGAATGTTCAAATAGAGGAAAAGATCAACTGGATAAAAAGCATAAGGTACAAGTAACCAATTTAGCCATGGAAGTGGCAAGTTTAACATGTGCCCAGTGGAGTCAAAAATACATTGAAAATAGACCCTACCAAGACCTTTGAAGCTCGATACTCAAAATGTGGCAAAAAAAATTCCAAGAAAATGCATGTGGGAAGAAAGTCAGTGATTTCCAAGAGAAGAAATTGTGAACCCTAATCCAAATACCTGCAAAACACAACAAATGATTACATTAGAAGATCAAATGCAAGCAAGAATAAGGATTCCCCATGGAATCCATTTACAAAGTTTAAAATAGGAAATGAGACAAGAATGAAATGAAAGAGCAACAAAGCAAGCTAAATCCTATTGAAGACAATGAAAACTCTTGATCCCATGGGGGAATTGGTGCCAATTTGATGTGAAAATTGGCCCTTTCCCAACTCTAATGATGCAATGTTGATTTGATGAAGAGATTTGATGATTGATCCACTTTGTTGATGATTGATGAATGCTCCAAGATAAAACCTACATAACCTAGCTAAGATTCAATGATAATGGATGAGGATTGCTAATGATTTGAGCATGGTAACTTTACTCAATTTGTGGATGGATAAAATGAAGGATGAGCTCTTCATTTATAGAATTCTAAGATGGATGAATGCAAAAAATGAAGCAATGTGGGACTAACATTCAACCAATGGCAAGGTGCCACTTGTCAACATTTGATAGGATGAAGGTTGAGCACATTTTGATCCATGTGCAAGTTTGAAATTTGAATTTGATGAGATGACATGTTTAGGGGGGTTAAAAGATGAGTTAAATGCCAAGTGGGAGACATGTAAGAGACAATGTAAGAGCCTTAAATGCTTTGTTGGATGGACAAGTCCTTTTGGGAGGAGATTTCAAATTTAAGGAATATTCCACCTTTGATGGCTTTTTGAATGAAAATAGATGATTTATAAATCAATTAAATTGATTTTCATGTGCAAGTTGCAAAATCTAGAGGATTTGAGTGATTAGGATTAAATTAATCAGGATTTGATTAATTTAAGGGGAAATTGAGCTGATTTGACTATTTGATTTAGATTTGTGGGTTGAAATAAATTAAAAAGAGATGAAAATGATTAAGACCTTTTCTTTTTTTTTTAACAAGGGGAATCGGGTGCAGTACGACCCCCCTATAACCCCCCACCGCCGGTAAAATTTTTTGTGACCGGCAGGGGAGACCACCAGGTAGGGAGTGGGAGAGTCGAACCCATGGTAGCAGGGAACACAACCAATTGGGCTCGGACCAGCGCCCCGAAAATGATTAAGACTTAGTTAAATAAATATTTTTGATTTATTTAACCAAAGGGGGTGATGTTAGATTAAATTAGATAAATGTTTGATTTATTTAATTTAATTAGATTAACTTTAGAGATTTAATCAAATAATATGGATTATTTAATTAAATAAAGATAGGAAGATGAAATGACCTAGTTAATTACACAGAGACAATGATTTAATTAAATAGAGGGATTTATTTAATTAAAATAAGAATTATGATGAATTTAATCAAATAAGGCTATTTGATTAAATGGTTAGATAGAGGGATAATTCAGGATGAAGTGATGTTAGTATATCAGGATCGAGTGTATGTACATTTTACGTGTCTACAGAAATAAATGTCGACCAGGAATTCCAAACTTTGAATACTAAAATAATAACTATGGCAAGGGATAAAAATTCACAATCACTAAATAATTCAAATTGCCACCCCAAGATGAAAAGTAATGTGAACACCAAAGGAGCATGAAAGAATACCATAAACACCTTATGATTGTTGCAGATCTTGAAAGAGTAATTTGCATTCGGCTGGCGAGAATTCATTGGGGGGAAGATTCACATCAATAGCTTTGTTGGCCAAGAAATCTTCCACAACATTTGATTCTCTAAAATAATGAGCAATTGTATAGCTTGGAAATTCATCTAGTTGTACAAGAATAAAATCTTGAGAATATATTTCAGATGCCATGAAGGAGAATCCCTATTTCTTAAAGTCAAAATCGTTGTCATTGAAACACCTTCAATAAAGAGATGAGAGATTGAAAGGTTATTGGAAATTTTAAGACCAATACTCAAAGCTCTAAATTCAACCACATTATTGGTGCCCTCGTAAAAATTTTCACAAGATGCTTTGATAAAATTCCCATTCTAGTCTCTCAAAACAATAACAATACTTGATTTCCCTGAGTTACCCCTAGAGGCTCCATCAAAGTTTAATTTGATGAATCCAAGGGGAGGAGGAGACCAAGAAGAAGATCTCATTTTTTCAATGGGAGTCCTGCGATAAATAGAGCTTACCTTAGGAAATTTTAAAAGATGCCACAATTTCAGAATAAAAGAATCCCATTTAGAAAAGAATTTGTTTGAAGAAGATTTATTGAACATGGCAGAATTAGTTACCTTTGAGATTGAAATTTTGACTTTTGAACTATTTGAAGCAAAATGGAAGATTTCTTTTCGAAAATTCTATTATTTCTTTCCAACCAAATGTTCCATATTATGATGGAAGGACTTATATCCCAAATAGGAGAGAATATTGAAGAAGGGAACAAAGATGGCCAAGATAGAAAATGAAAATACAAAGTACAATGCTAAGTAATAGACCATCCCAGCTGATTAAGGATCCAATACCAACAAATTTGAGCAAATTCACATGATACAAGAAGATGATCAATAGATTCAAAGGATTTCCCACACATTACACAAGGAAAGAGATTAGTGATGCCCAATCTATCTAGTCTCATACTAGTTAAGATTCTGTCTTTGATTGCTAACCATGCAAATGCACTAGCCTTTGGAAGTATGTGAGGGCCCCAAAAAAGTTTCAAAGGAATGGACATTCTATGATTAACATTAACAAGATATTATAGCCATCTTTAACATTATACTGCCCAGATTTGGATTTTATCCAAATAATTTCATCTTGTTTATTTGACAAAAATACTTGTCTCTTGTCTAATTCATATTTTAAAGAAGATTTGACCTGTGATGGCACCTGAAGAAAGTTGAAGTCCTTCCATTTGAAAATGAAAGGGTTAGAAGGATCAATTTCAAGATAATCTCTAACTTTATGGCCCCAAGTAGATTTAAATTTTGATTCAATTTGATTCCAATCCCCAAGCTGGTGGAGAGGTTTATGCCCATTCTAGGCATCATCCCAGAAGAGGGATTTATTCCCACCATTAATCACCCAACAGAGGTGCGGAAGGAGAACTGATTTGTAAGAAGAAATAAAATTCCAAATCTTAGAGCCTTTAGGAAGTTGCTATTGGGTGAAGATTCTTTCTCTATCAAGAGAGTCCAAATATTTATGTCTCATTAATTTGCACCATTTAGTTTCAGGCTTAGTGTAGATTTTCCACACCAATTTTGCTCCTAGGGCTTTGTTTTGAAGAAAAGTATTTCTCAAACTAGCACCTCCTAGGGATTTAGGTTCACAAATGGAATCCCAAGCAACTAGCGATAATTTCTTTTTAGCTGTCACATTTTTCGTCCAAAGAAAGTCTCTTAGAACTTTTTGAAGGATTTGATCTTTCCCTTTTGGAAAACTTAAAATCAACATTAAATAAATTGGTAGAGCACTAAGAACAAATTTAATCATTATTATTTTTCCCGCAAAAGAAAGCCACTTTGATTTCCAAAGAGAAATTTTGTTAGTAATTGAAGATATTAGATTGTCCCAAAAAGCATGCTTTTCTTTTTTAGAGAAAGAGGAATTCCCAAGTATTTACAAGGAAGATAATCGCATTGAAAACCCCAAAACTTAAGTAATTTTCTTTCTATTAAGGGGTCAACATGTAGAAAGAAAATCTTTGACTATGCAGCATTGTAGATTTTCCCATAATAAGAACAGTGAGCTGAAATGATCTTTTTCATAACCTTGGCCCAAGGTCTTGCCAAACAATTTTTTGAAAGCAAAAAATGATCAAGTTTTTCTACAATTTGATAGAAATCCTTACATCTATTTGTCCATGTGTACATTCCATTTTTGATAGGACAATCATATAAGTTATTAGATAAGATGAAATTATTAAAATCTTCTAACAATGCAAATGGGGAAGTTATACCACCCATTTTTTCCAAAGAACTTCTGATAACATTGAAATCACACACTATAATCTTAAGAATCAGTGGATCATTCTCAAATCTTATAGAAATTTCCCTCCAAATTTTTCTTTTACTAGCCAATCAACAAGGACCATAAACATTGGAAATTTTAAAATGCAAGTTTGTTTTTAAACACAGTGGAGAGACTTTTATCTAGTTTTCCTTACTTTCTAATAGATCAATTTTAGCAAAGAATTTATTCCAAATTATGACGAATCCCCTGAAGCACCAAATGCAAGAGAAACTATGAGTCCAAATCATTCCAAGAGCTAAGAGTTTCCATTGTTGATTGGAATGATAATTTTGTTTCTTGAAGAAGAATGATATTAGGAAGAGTGCCCAATAAATGATGCTTAATTAAGAATTTTTTGTTAGGGGAATTTAAGCCCCTAAATATCCTCTAACATTCCAAGAAAGGACCCTCATTTTCCTCAGGGAGAGAGTTCCTCTCTCCTCTTCTTTTCAATTATTCCTGAGGATTTTTTCCCCGCAGTAGAATCACACTGCCAACATTGAGCCTGGGGGTATTTATCCCCATATATTTCTTAGAAGTTGACCAAAGGTTCATATCCAATGTTGATTAAAGACTCACAACAATTTCTAGATTTATTTTCTCTTTATTAGATTTCCACCCTCTTTTAGTTTTGGGAGAAATTGAATCTTGAAGGTCGAAGTTTGACTGAGAAATGGGAGGCAAAGAGAGAGGATCCAAAGTAATAGGAGCAGAAGAAGAAGGAAGAGAAGTTACAAAGGTTACAACTTCATTAAAATATAGCTTTCTTTTAGAATTTGATTGAGTGGTGGGAGGAGTTGGAGTATTTTAATGCCTTGACCATCTTCCTCCAAATATTCATTAGCTATTTCCTCAATAAGGTCTTCAACTACTTTAGCCATGGCTTCATTAACAATTTTCAACAAATCCTCCTTTGAACCATTCAAGATACTCTCAAAATGTGATATATTATTTTTAATAGGAGCATTATTCCTAGTTAGGGACTGAGAGATATTATACTGAACAACAAGTGGAGAGAAATCTTTCTTAACAGGTAAATCAGATGAGGGGAAATGTGACAAGAAGAAGAACTTGGGGGAAAACTAGGATGGGAGTTTTGAGAATTCCTGTTTAGGCCAAACACCCCAGAGATACTAGTTAAATCAGGATTTTCCACTTTGATAAAAATATCCAAGTCAATGATTAGATTAGCCTCCTTACATCCAAAAGTTTCCCATTTGATTTTTTGAATCCATTCGCCTTTTCTAGTTGAGAGGAATATTTTAAGAGGGAGGGAAGTGGAGGATTTATCAGTCAGAGCCCAAACCCTAATCGAGGGTTTATTGTTAACAATAAAAAATTCACTTCGAAGAAAGATCCCAAAATGATTTAGAATTTGTTTAATAGAAGGAAATTACAGATATTCAACTGGAAGAAAAGGGAGAGAGAAACACATAAGCTGAGGGCACAAATCTAGTAATACCAAAGATAAATTTTCTTTCCAATCTAAAATCCCTAAAAATGATTTTTTAATCCAAAAAGGCCCTTTTCTCATTACTTTACCTTTGATTGTTGGGTTTTTAAATACTATGAAAAAAGACAATGCAGAAACCACAAACAAATCAAATAACTCATACCAATTCTCACAAATCCAAGTTATTACTTCAGAAAGCGACATATCATCTCCCCAAAGTTGAACAAAGAAGTCATTCTACTCACAATCCTCATAATGATTGTTAAGATACAAGTGAATTGTAGGAATTGGTTTCCATTCCCCTTCTTTTCTAGTCATTGTACCAAAACCAAGTAAACCAGGATCAAAAATATTACTCTAACCCATAAAGTTGTTCTATTCATTATTCATAGAGCTATTTATTTTTTCTGAAAATAAGGGTTTTCTCCCAAAATGAGGGTTTTCTTATACTTGTTTTACACATATTTTTATTTTCTTCGAGATGATTACATCATGCGATTTTTTTTGCATCCTTCAATTGAAATACTCATTCTAATCTTATGCAGTCACAAAAAGATAACATGACCCTCAAGTTTCTAAGCAATTTTGTAAGTACAATAGGTTACCATATGTAAGGTTCAACATAGTTTCTACCTATAGAGAAGTACAAGAGCATATAAAATAAAATGGATCTTATAATTCTAAAGGATATAATCTCCTATTTAAGACTTTAACATAATAGCCACTTTATCTTAAATCTCAAGCATACCATTGTGGACCATCAAGACATCCATCAAACTACTTGTTACAAACTTAACCATTGCTACATACCCAAAGCATGAAAGAAGTCTATAGATTATCACTAGAAGGAACTTCAGAATAACATGAAAACCCTCTAAAATCGAGTGATTACATCATCACGTGAATTATTTCATTGTGATAGACAAAAAAAAGTTAATATTTATTATTATTTCTAAATATTATGCCATATTTCCTCACAATAGACATCAAAATAAATGATATGAATGTGTGAATAAATGACACTAATTTGAGGCAGATCAACAAATTTCACTAAGCACTAATGTGTGTTCATTTGCTGAGGTTCTGGCCAATGTGGAAAGCTTGTATTACTCTTTAAATGAGAGGAAAATCACAAGAATATGAAATCTTTCTTCCTTGAGTCTAAAGAAAACATTAAAGGAATAGACCTAAATTTCAATTTCCTTTGCCCTCCTAGATGAAGGAGATGTTAATTTGAAAGGAGGTCGATATAAGAATTCTGCACAATGCAACACTTAATGCTAAATTTGCTTTAGTACACATCAATACAAGAAGGGAAAGCTTATAAAATGTGTTGAATATCATCACCTTGATTAAGAATACAAAATTCATTAGAACCTTGTCAGAATATTTAGTATTATTGGAACTAGTTGTAAAAAGAGGAACCATTCAAGGAAGAAAATTCATGAAGCATTGCTCTAGAAACATACATGTGAAAAGTGGAAGCACACACAATACATAGAAGCTGCTTGATAGGTTCCCTTGAAGAAAAGAGGTATTGCAAATTGCAATGATTGTACGATATGCACAAAAGAAAGAAACTTGTAAAGGTTTTAGAAACTTCCAAGTAAATGTAATAGGAAGGTGCTAACTCTTGTCTAAATACTCGAAAAGATGGAGAATTTCAAAGACCTAGTACTCAGTATAAAAGAAAAGATGTTTATAATTCATGCTTTATTGTTTCCATTTGTGAATGTGATAATTTATTGTACATTCAGTAAAAAAAGTATTTTGGCAATCCATTTTCTTTTTGAGTCAGATAGCTTGAATAATGGAGAAATGTGATAACACTTGAAGGTGGTTTTACACTCACAATAGAAATTAAAATAAATTAATTTTTATTACAATCCTATGTGGAATTAGGGTTTCAATATTGTGACTATTGGAATGGAAGCATTTGTTATATGGGTTCCAACAAATCATCTAAGCATATTCCTCCAAATCTTTGGGGTTTACCGATTTTGGAGTCTTTGAAACTAATCAAACAATATGTTGCACAAGTTAGTTCCCAAAAGGAAAAAAAATCCTAGGAAACAATAAAACATGTCATGCACTAAAATCTCTAGGTTAATATCCAATGATAATGCAATACTTTGTGGTGTTCCCTTCACCAAAACCTACATATCAAGAAAAATGACTACTGGGATGGTACCTCTAGACGAGGATTCAAGACAAAATACAAGAAAATTTACATTAAGCATTGTAGTTTGTGGCATAGTGCAAGAAAGTTGGTAAAATAAAGCATGAGAACCTTGTCAAATAATAGATGTTATTCCAATTTGGATGCCTAAATTTCTTTTCTCTAATTCATGCACAAATTATATGAAAACTATATATCATATATCATATTTTTATATCCTACGATCACTTTTACCAATTCAATGGTACTCCTTACATCTGTGCATGCCACATAACTTTGATGGCAATGTTGAAATGTATGAAGTCCTTGATACAATTGCACCTAGGCTAGTGATGCTTTTAGAAGTGAGAATTCGGCTATGGTTGAAATTGAGTGTGTGTTGATCTAGTGGTTTGTGAGTTGATGACAAGAATGGTGTTTTGCATTAATAAAGTATATTTTGAGAAATGGTGGAAAAAGTTACACTTATAAACGTTATGGGAAGGTAGTACCTAAACTAGAACAAGCTTGGAATAAATTGCATTGAACCATATATGATTGCACCGATGGAGAAGAGGACTATACCAAAGATTTCATTGGAGAAACCCTTCATTTAAATCCATCAATTAGTTCTGTGTCTGGAACAACAAAACGAAAAAAAATTATTAATGAAATCACACCTGGCTTGGTTTTTAACAACCACATGTATGAAATTCACCTTTCAAGACCATTCAAGCATTACATATTTTCCTCAACAATGGGGAGACACTCACTCATAGCATCACATATAGATACAATTTGGTAATTTTCATTCAGCAGACATTAGCAAAATTTTCTAACCAAGTATTTATCAATGGTGTGATAGCCAATAACTAGAAATGGCTACACAAAACCAAACATTCCTAAAGATTATCATAGAGCTTATGGGTTAATGCACAGAACATGGGCATCACCTTCTTTTTCATTAATATCTTGGTACTGTGACATTATATGATATCATACACTTAACAAATGGTAAAGGCAAGAGGATAACATGAAACTCTCAAATGAGGACAAGTTTCCACTTGATTTTGGTTGCTTTAGATGTAGTAATCTTGAATATTTCATTGTCTTATTTCATTAGCCCATCCATTTCCCATCCAACCCATTTGTTTCTCCATTTTTAATCCCCTTTCCCCAACCCATCTAGCCATTTTCTCATTTCATTAACTTATTTTCCTATCTAAACCCATCTATTTTATGAATTCTCTATCCCATTTTCTCATTTGAATAACTCATTTTTCTATTTTCCTAACCCATTTTCTCATTTCCCTGACCCATTTTCCAATCCAACCAATTTTTTCCCATCTAACCCACTCCATTTTACTACCCCACCACATGTTTCCATATCCAAAGAATATGTGTTCACCCTCATTTTCCCCAAACCTAGCCCATTTTCCCCTTAAACTCTAACCTAAACATTCCCCAACAAACTAAATTTTCTTCACTATCTACTCACTCAAAACTTGTATGCATGCACCACCCATGGTGTGTTACATGACAACTTAGTGCACTTGTACCACAACCTATTATGCATGAACCATGTAGTTCACTTGAATCACACCCAATTATTCTTATTCCATAACCTAATGTGCATGTGACACACAATGAGGTTGATGTAATACCCATTAGCCTTCTTGTGCCAAATTATGCATGTGCCACACCCTAGTGTACTTATGCCACATTAGTGCATGTGCTATGCAAGCATGCTTCTATGTCAAATTGGCACATATTTTATGCAAGCATGTGCCTATGCCAAATTCACATCCAATTCACATGTCCTATGGAAGCATGCACCTATGCTATTTGTGTGTGTTCCTATACAAAATGCACTTGTATGCACAAACTTCCCAAAAAATCCTCATAAATGATAAAAAAATAATGCCACATTAAATGCATATGTGATAAGTTCACTTGAGGTTGGCCCACTAGTCGTCATTGATAGTCTTGAACCAACTTTCTTTGATACTTATTAATTGGCACAATGTCCATTCTGCTCAATTTCTTCCTCCAAATTATAGAGCTTCCATTTTTCACTCCACCAAAGTCAAAATCAATATTTCTCTCCATATCCTATTTATAGGTTTTTCTTCCATTTTTTTTTCTTCTTTTCACTCTAATGTTACTCTCCCACCTTGATTTTTCACCCCTTATTCCTATTTCTCCTATCAAGATCCCATATGAGTCCCCTGATATTATTTTCCCTCTTGAGGAGTCATCCCTACCTCATATCTATTAATTTATTCTCTTCCCAATGGCTAGGAAAAGTCATATGAAAAAAATGTAGATTTTTTTTCCTTGAAACAAATTTATATAATGTCATGTCAAAGAGGGAAAAAATTGTAGACACCTAAAATGCATTGTTGCATTACTAATGTTATCAGAACAATACTATCTCATAGATCTACATTCAATTTTAATTAAGTAAACAACATTGATTAATTAATCAATTTGATCATTTTTCTAGCATTAAAATTAATTAAATTTTGACTATGTAGAAAGAAGAAAAAAATTTCTATACATTTCAAAAATGGTAAATCCACTAATTATGAAAATGACACTTTATTCATTTCAACAAAATTTGTAGTGATTTAAGAGCCTCAAATCAAATGGATCCTCATAGGGAGTGATTTTCTTGATATATAGAGTACGTATGGTTATGGTAAGGTATTCTTTAGTGACAATAGTTTTTGTTGAATAGTTAACAAAGGGAAGGTAAACCTTGTGTTTAGTAGTGGGAGAGTAAAAAAATTCATAGATGTGTTGCACATTTTAGGTTTAACATGAAATTTAGTTTTGGTTTCTAAAATGAATGATATTAGAATGGATGTCAAATTGGTAGTAGTTTTTGTAGAATGAATAGAAGGAATCTAGTGCTAGCTAAGGGATCTTGGTGTGGGACTTTGTTTATTCTCAGTTGATCTACTTAGTATAACTTAACCTATGCAATTGGAAACTCGTATTCATGTATATAATGACACAAGACATTGGGGCACACTAGTGAAAAATGGGTTAATATTATATTTAATAAAATTATAGTGGATGGTTTATTTAGTTATTTTGTAGATTTTGATTTTGTGAGTGTTATGTGTTTGCAAAATAGAGTAAAGTTTAATTCTTATAGAACTAAATGAAAGGGATTACTAGAGGTTATTTATAATGATATTTTTGGATCATGTGGATGTTTCTTCAATTAGAGAATTTCATTATTATGTTCATTTTTTAATGACTATTCACATATATGTGGATTTATTTTTTAAGGCATAAATCTAAAAGTTAGCGAGTTTAAAGATTTTAAGGTTCTTGTTGAAATTTATATAGATCAAAAAATAAAAAGTATTAAGGTTAGATAATAGAGGAAAAATATTTCTCTAGAGAATTTGATGACTTATAGAAGCATGCACATATTGTGATGTAGAAAACAATTTGATATGTCATAGAGAAAAGACATCATGGAGAGGATGAATGACACTAATAGATAGAACTAGAAGCATGTTAAGTACTAATCAATCAGATACAACTTATAGAAAATATAAGTTCTTAAGAAGGCTCCAACTAGAAATATAACTTATAGACAATGTTACAACTCTCTAATCATCAAGTGGTTCTTTAAAGGACACAATAGCTCACCCATGAAGAGAATAACCCCTATCAACTATAAGTTTGTGGCCATTGATATAGGAAGCCTCATCAGATGCTACAAAACAAGAAAACATTGGCCACATCATCTACGATAAGCTTCCTTCCATTGGTGGCGTTCCTCTCAAACTCATCCTCAAGGGCCTCCTTAGGACATGGCCCATTAGATGCCTTATGAAGCCACTCCTCCATCATATTTGTCACAATCCCATAGGATTAGGCAACATTGGAACTTATTCCTGTCTTTTCCAACTCCACTGCACCGCTCTTCACTAACCCCAACAGAGCATTCTTGGAAGCCATGTAACCATGAGACTCGTTATCAGTCTTAAGAAGTGCCAACACACTACTACTAAAGAGTATGGAACCAGAGTTGTGTGGAATCATGAACCTCGTAGCATGCTTCATGCCTAACATAGGTCATGTCAAATTCACTTCCATCATTCTTTCCCAAGTGTCTAGTTGAACTTTCACGATGACATTCCCATGAGAGTGCATCATAGCCACATTGTTCACCATGAAGTTGAGATGCCCCTTCTCCTCCATTTCTCGATCTACAACCCCTTTCACATGGCTCTCCAATACCACATCACATTTCACAAATGAATAACTCCGATGGAGCTCTTGGCATACTTTAAGCCTTGCCTCTTCATCAATGTTAGCATTGTACACATAAAGCACCTTCTCCCACAAACTTGCTTGTCGTGGCTACACCTATACCATTTGATCCACCTGTCACTATTGCTAATTTTCCTTTGAATCTCCTCATCCTATACCATACCCACTCAAACCATCAAATACACCAACATAAACTATGTAAACCAGACAAAACTAAATCCAGAAGGATATTCTAGTTTGCAAATCTGATCTTGGTTTCTAGCATGGTATTAGAGCCTCAATTTGTAGTCCCTTCTCTGCTTTTTTGGAGGAACACATTGTAGAGCTCATTCGAGGTCCCTCGACGGTTTCATTAATTGAGCATCATTATGCAGCGTCGTGGATAAGATCGGGGTTTTCCGTTGGATTCAGAGTGCTGGAAAAAGTCAGAAATGACTTTTATTTCATTCATTTTCATCACTATTTGCCAGATCTGTGAGGGTTTCAAGCTCAGTGATTTTTGTGATAGATTTGGGGGTTGCCTAATTTTTGGAGCACTTTGGGCCCAAACGGACCTCGCCGTTGGATTCACAGCGCCCAAAAACCCCTATTTTGATATAAAATTTATCCGATTTGGACACAATCATCCAGAGAGGCAAAATGTTTTTACACGAGGGCCATACGGCCCCCAGGCACACATTCTGAGGCATCGAAATTGAAAAGAAATCAAAATTTCTAGTTATTTTTTTGCGCAGCCAGTTATATTGGAGGCGGCCACTGATCCGCCACCCGGTGGCCACTAGGGGCAGTGCCCACCAGGTGGCGCCACCATCTCCATCGCCGACCTGGCCCTTAAGCCCTCAGCACCAAGCCAACAGTCATATTGGAGTCCACATGCTATGTTCTTAGCCCCCACGGGCCTTTAGCCTCCTATGCCACATCTTATGGGCGACCAAGCACCTAGCTCTAGCCCCCACAAAAATATTAAGCCCTTGCCCCGGTCATGTGGGTGACCGGGACCTCTGCTGCCGGCCCCTACCCTTCAGCCCCTGGTCTGCCCAAGCGACCAGGGGCCTTATTTTTTTAGCCCCTGAGGGCTTCACATGGCCAAATTGGACCTTTTTAGAGCATTTTTGCGGAAACAGGCATAACTTTCACATACGACAACTTTTTTTTGCAAATGAGATATCGCCAGAAAGCTGTTTTTGAGCTCTACATAATGTTGTAGGTCTAATATTTTGGTATTGAATTTTTTGTCTTTTTCAGCCTCGGAAATTAGATGTTTCCGTTTTCACTCCAGGAAGCATATCTTTGGACTCGCTTATCCATTTTTCGCAATTTTCACGGCGTTGGAAAGCTGGTTTCAGCCTCTATGCAGATATGAGGTCATTTACAGAATATGTGTACATTATTTTATGGATGCATTCATTTTTTTTCCGTGCACTAGGTTTGCATTTTTGCTTATGTTTCTATAGTTTTGCATTATCTCCTTTTGCAATCATTGGGTATTGTAATAACGAACTGATATAAAGTTCCATTAAGGGGTGTTCTTGCATCCATCTTTCATATTGGTGACAACTCACATGAGTTTTTTTGGTTTCCTGTTGTCTCTTTTTAGCTTCTTTCTTGCTTAGCTAGACACATCTTTGGTTTCCATCAGTTCACACTTCACATTGGGATTTTATGATTCTTGATCTGCATTGGTTCAGATCTTTCTCATTTGAGGGCCATGTTTTTATGGTTAATGTTCCAGAATCTTGATGGTACTCATCCTATGGGAAGTTTTAGTTTCAGTTTGGCATTGGCTTCGAGAGACACAGCTTCCAGATTTGTCATCATTATGGGTCCTTTCATCCTTCCATCTACTGTTGCTTACAGATTCCAAGGTTGATCCAGTATGTGAGTTTCTAGTGTTCCTTGGCATCGGGTATGTTGTTGCATTTGTGATTCTGATATGGTATTTTTCAAATACAAGTATCTTTCCTTGCTTTCCAGATTTGGGGTTCTAGTGTTGCTTCATCAGAGTTCTTCCAGTGCTTCTTCGCAGCAGTTCATCTCTCTAAGGGGGGGTTTTTCCCACTGGGTTTTCTCTCTCTTTGCATTTGTACATGAGTAGCTAATCAGGCCTTGTTGTCGGGACTCATATTTGCATAATAATCTGCTTCTCCCTAAGTTGCACTTATGGGGGGGTGTTGGTGTAATTAATATTTAATTACACTTTTGCATAAGTTTACTTAGGCTTTATTTAATTCTTAAGTTATAGGTATTATCCTTATCTTGTTGAGCTATCTTGTTGCTCAATATAAGATTAGGTTTATGCATATTTTATTTTATAAAGAAAATTATCTCTTGTAATATTTTGTACTTCGAATATATCAATTTGCACATCTTTTGCAAATCTCTGCTTTTTCGTTTTTCTCTTCTGTGGAAGGATGTTTTGGTTTGCAAATCTGATCTTGGTTTCTAACACTTCAATAGTTTGTATTATTTAATTATCTAGATCATGTTTCCTCTTAATTAAATAAAATATCATAAAGTTTTATTTTAATTATCATATCCCTTTTTATTAAATAAGAAAATGTCAAATATTTGTTTCATTTAATTAAATATCTTCTTTTTTGTTAAACTTGAATAAATCAAATTTATTCAAATAAAGGAAATTTTTCCTCTATTCACTCACCTACCAAATTAGGTATCAAATATCTAAGTAATTCAACTAGCATTCACGGGAAAGATGTGGAGACAAAGTTGCAGGTAATCCTCTTTAATCTCTTTCCTCCGATTCTTCCTATCATCTAGCCTGATGTTTTGATGGGGAGAAACCATTCCCATGATTAGCTCAAGCTTCTTCATCTCTCACCATTCAATCCTCTAGATCAAATCCAAGCCTTTTTTGTGTTGCCCCTTCACAAAATTGATTCCATGAATCTATAAATACAACCTCATTCTACAAGAAAAAGGATCTCGAATTTGAACTTTGTGCAATCTTACTCTATAGGAATAGCAATCAAGCATCCAAGCATTCAACTAATTCAACATAGAATCATTTAGCAATATTATCAATAGCAATAGCAATCATATCATTAGTAGAATCATAATCATACCTCCATCATAGATTACTATAGCTTCTTTCATCATAGTTTCATGTCAATTTAGATTATAGTAGCTTCCTTTTATCAATTAGAAATCATCATATAGGATTACATAATTGCATATAGTAGCATCTCATTCTCTAGATTGGAATTTTAACAGTCACAATGCTTACCAAATCTGAGAGTTTTGTGACTTGATAAATCTTTAGAGATAGAGAACAATATGATGCTTTCAATAGATTCTTGTTCTAAACTAGTTTAATTGCTTTTGAATCTTTGATATAATGTCTTATTAAGAAGTGTTCTTAGTTATTTTACTTATTTACTAACATTTTGGTGCTCACCATGGGGCACTAACCCCATATTTTAACATTTTTTTCTAAAAAGTGTTCGTACAAGATTTTGGTGAGTTCTTTTAGCACGACTGAGGGATTTTGTAGTGCTTCTGATGAAAGTTTTAGCACTTCTGACTATTTTAGTGCATCCACCAAAAATTTTAGCACTTATGACTGTTTTAGCGCATCTGTTGAAAATTATAGTGCTTTTGACCTTTGTTTTAGTGCTTTTAATGAAGTAGCACTTCTGACAAATTTTGTAGTGCTTCTGACCTCTATTTTAGCGCTTTTAATGAAGTAGGGCTTCTGATAAATTTTGTAGCACTTTTGACCTCTATTTTAGTGCTTTGACAGTCAATCTTAAAATGGCCATATCTTGGTCATACGGAGGTATTTTTCAAAACTTTCTTTTTTGAAATGGGGTAGAATTTCATAAGCTATGCAATGGTGTAGGTATTTTTCACTTTTTGTAGAGATAAAAGTTTCAATTTAAAATTTAAATTCAAATCACATTGTAAATTGGTCTAATTTTTAGGGTTTTTATGCTTAATCATTCATCTAACCCTTATATCTTCTTATTTCTTGATCTCATCTAACATTTTAAGCATTTATTGCAGGTTTTAAGAAGAACATGGAGCACTGAAGTGAAAGAAAATGTATTTGATATCCATTGTAATAGTGTTTTCAAACACTCATGGGAAAATAACCCATCATATATTATTTTTCATTCATGCTTTAGGACCAACTAGCATTACTTTGGGCTTAAAACTAACCATCTACACAAGCTTTGTCAAAGTTGGTTAAAAAGAACATTAGAAACTCACTGGTTTTAGATTTGGATTAAAATGAACCAATCCTAGGGTAACCATTTGGATTAAAATGAACCAATCCTAGGGTAGTCATTTGGATTAAAATACAACTATCCTAGGGTAATCATCATACATTGCTATCTCGGTTAAAATGAACATCATGTCTTTTGTGAAGCAATATCTTCATGTAGATTTAAAATTGAACATTGTTTATTGTGATTGTGAGGTGATAGGCCTATTCTCTCCCCTTAACTGGGTGATCAAAATGCCAAACTCATATTTTAATTACTCACCCTACAAGAATGACCTAAGTGGGAACAACCAAAGCCAGGTTTTCCAACCCACTATAAAATAAAAGTGAATTTGGGGAAACCAACATTTTCCAGAAGTGTGCAAGATAACCATCCCCAAAATCTTTATTCTAAAGATTGGGATGTCTCCTGATAGATTTTATCATTTTCCACTCTGAACGCAAACCCTATCTATGAACCATAGTGTATAATCCAGCTGAGTCAATAACCAAACATTGCAATACTCAACGGTGCAAGGGGAGGCAATAATATACCCCCAAGACACTCACCATATAATTTCCAAGGACCGTTTGCTCAAGGGATCGAGAAATATAACTTTGAGTGTGCGCCTAGAAAATACAAAAACATGGGCACCCTCTAGGGGGTGACATGGTTGTGTGAGTCGACACAATTTTAAGATGTGGGTTGTTGAGTATAATGATGACCTTTTTGACCTTAAGAGTGAGTCTTCTTGAAGTGTATTTCTTTGTCAAAAACCAATGGAAATCAAGGAGGATCATGTTTGATTCTTGAACATACACTTATTATTTAGATTCTGGGACTTAAAAATAACTATTTTAAAAATGCTTGCTGTGTTTTCAAAACATTAATTCAGATAAGATTATCCTGAAAACCACAAAGAAAATAAGAAAACAAAAAGCTATTGGAAACCCCTGTTAGACAATTAACATCAAAATTTGGATTTTCATTAGAACATAAACTTTCCTAAATCAAAACAGAGTCTTAAACTTGTATAAACTAGACTTTACAATTGAATTTTTTCAAAGAAAAACAAAATCTACCATCCAAAAGTGTCTTAATCAAACACATTTGATTAGTATGTTAAGTTTTAGGATCAGTCATCCTAAATCAAAGAAACAAAGCTATATAATCAAACTTATCAACTTAGTCTAATCAATAGAATCTATAATTCTATTTGACTTGAGTTAATATCCTTGACACTATACCAAACTAAGATCAAAAGTTTATTGAAAACAATAACACTTGTATGCCCATTTTAACAAGGTTAAAAAGACAAAAACTCCTAGAAAAAGGAAATTGAAACTCAAACCACCATGGCTGAAATAGATGAGGATCAACTGAATGATTTAGCTCATCAAATGAAAAACCTTCAACAAAAAATATGGGATATGCAAAGGGAAACAACCACAGAGAGATATTTTCTACCAGACATTTGTTTTTATTCCTCTGACAAAAATTTGGACATAACACCCTCTCCACCAACAACTACATCATCCAAGTTTAATATCTTTGAATTTTTGAAAAAATAAAATTAGAATCCAAAATCTCTGTCCTCAAACACAAATGATATTGAGAAATCCTATCATGTCATGCATTTATCTCCATCCACCATAAGCCAAAGTAAGCCTCAAGATTCTTTCAATCAAGTTAACAATTCCATCTAGTCATCCTCTTCTATCATATCTTCAACATCCAATGATTCATGTCAATCTCTCAATCCAAAGCATGCTAGCATAGACTCCCCTACACATCAAGATCAAAATATTCTTTCCAATCCATCCAATGATATCAAAATTCCACAAATTCTTTCAATATTTGATGAAGATCCCATTTCTCAAGAATATTATGACAATCCCCTCCTTTCACTTTTCATCCAAAATAATTCCCTTCCATCTCAAGAGACAATTATCCTACCAAGCTCTTCTTCCACATCATCTAATCAATCCATACCATCTCATGATTCTATTGCATCACAAGAGCATGACAGTTCTTCCATCCTATCTAATGATGTCTTACCAACTGATGATCAAGACGTGCTTTCTACAAAATCTCATGATTCCCTTCCTCATCGAGATCAAGATATGCTTCCATTCAAGGATACAATTTCATCCCATGAAGATGTTTATCCTTCTCATGATCATGATATGCCTTTAATACCACTTCATAATCATTGTCCAAGTCAAGATCAGAACACCCCATCATCCCCATGTCAAGAGCCTACCACACCTATTCAAGCTATCCATGAACCCCACACCTATAAATTGGGATCCTCCACCTTTATCCATTCCAGTTTACTTCCAACACCTATCCTCTCATCCATATCATATCCTCCCCAAAATGGACTCACATCTTGTTTCATAAAAAATACATATTCCATTGGTAAACGTATATGTCAAAGTATGAATTACAAAGGAAAAGGATTAGGCCTTCATGAGCAAGGTATCCTAGAACCCCATTCTATTCAAAGAAACCCATATCACCATGGCCTTGATTATATGCCTAAGTGTCCTAGTTCATCAAAATTTCCATCTATTCTAGGTCCTCATTCTAGCTCATCAAACATTACATCTATCCTAGGTCCTCATCCTAGTCCATCAAACCTTCCCTCTATCCTAGTTCCATATCCTATTTCTCAAGAACAACAAAGGCACACATCCTTGATGCCCTTTCAAAATTCTACCCACATTAACTCACCCATAATACCTCCATATCATTCATCTCAATCCACCCATCCCATTGATCTTGGAAGCAATTTGGGTGCCAAATATCAAAATCTTCTATATCAAAATCCACATGTATCAAAGGATCAACATGTCTCCTCGAAGAGACATGCAAAAATAAAATAAAATTTGATCCAAAATAAAAAGAAAAATCTAAAAGGCTACAAAGGCCCATCAAAGCAAAAAAGGAAATTTTCAAAGACCACAAAGGTCCATAAATCAAAAAGAAAAATGTCAAAGGCCACAAAGGTCCACAAATAAAAATCAAAGTCAAAATCATGTGGATTCCTAAAAGTCTCACAGAAGCAATAAAATCTAAATTGGTATCAAAATTTGCTAATCCAAAAGCTTCCTCCAATTTTCCATCTAATAACCTATCACCTTCCAAATCCATTTTTCCTCCATCACTCCACCACCCTTCAAGGTGTGTGCCAACGTTGATCTTTCCATCCTTTCCATCTCTCCATCAATAGGCCTTCCAACCTCCTATCCATTATCCAACATTCATCCCCCATCATTCTCCTTTAATCCAAACCTTTGCATAAGTCCTTAAATTCTTCTATCATATCATTAATCTTCCAACATTTAGGAGTCTAATTCCCATTTCCATGGTTTATTAGAGGGATATTTGGTTGTGAAACTTGATGCCTAAGTCCTTCCTCCATTTCCCTATCATCCATATCATGTCTTCTATATTCCTCTTGCACTCTACACTTAGGGGCAAGTTTCATCCATCTTATCATTCATGGTTATTATCCTTTCTATGCTCATTCCTTACATTTCCACCTTTGATCTTGAAAAGGTTAAGGATCTTCTTGAACATCATATATCTTATTCTATACACTTTATCCATATCTTCCATACCATATCTTTCATCTTATCCATATTCCATCATTCTTACTAAATACATCCTTTCTTCCTTTCCTTGGTCTTGATGAGGAATAGGGGAAAAATACTTGGGCCTCATGTCTGTATCTTATCTAGTTGATATTGATCATACCATTCATTATTTTTATCCTTTCTTTCTTCCATTCCATATCTCCTGGCTTATCAAAATCCATGTCACCATGTCCCTTTCCAACCTTGAATCTTATCATGCAAATCATATTTGAGCCTAGTTGTAAAACATTATCCAATCCTCATATATTTTGTCAATAAATCATCAAAAATCATCAATCTTATCGTACTTAGAGGAAATTAGTGATCCTAAGTACTTATCATCATCATGCCTTAAGGAATCAATCATTCCTGGCATCTTAATCAATCAACCATTATCACCTTTTGACAAGAGATATGTTGTTTGTGTGACATGTCTTGCAGTGAATCTTTCATTTTGATCTATCATTTATCCATGGTTGCATTACCCCTATTGTGGGGTATCTTGTTCCTTCAATCAATCATATCATCTCATTTCATCTTAAATATCTTGCAAAATCCAAAAAAAATTAAAAAACAAAAAAGATCAAAAATCCAAAAAATAATAATAAAAAAACAGAAGAAAAAAATTCAAAAAGACTGAAAAATGTAATAAAAACATATAGTGAAAAGCTGGAAACAAGCTCTATTTGTGATTTGAACTAGCTTTTCCATCTATGGTACACAGGTCATAGTCGTTACTTTCACCATCACTTTGCATCCATTATCATATCATTTCAAGTGGTCATGTCTCACCCTAGCTTGGGGGAAACATCTGGACCTCACTGGGGGCAATAAATCTCGAGCTTAACAAAATGGACAAACAACAGTAAGACAAAAACAACAAAAAAAATGATTGAAACACAACCCAACATGGAACATTAATCACCATCAGAAACACATTGAACATCCATAATCACAACAGAAAATCCAAAAAAAAGGTCAAAAGTTAGTATCAAAAAGTCAAAAACATGAGTCTATGTCAGTCAAACTACGTGGTCTCTACGTATATAATGTAGAAAAGGCTAATCTTTGATCAGCCCCCAAGGCCCCTAGGATAGGTCTTTAGGTTAGGTATTTGATCAAAACTCTCGAAAATCACAAAACATCATAAAATTAGGATGGATGATCTAATATGAATAATGGTTGAAATACTTTAAGCAAAGGTTGGATATATTGTACTTTGATCTTTGTATCATTTCTTTGGAGCAACTTGATGATGTATTGAACTAGAGTAGCTAGGAAGGAGAATGGTATTTTCTTTTTCTACTGCCTGTGAATTAATCATAATTACTGTGTAAATTGTTGTGGGAAGTGCTCTACAAAGTATCATGGATGACATTCCAATTCACATAGGAAAGTGATTGATTCTTGTATGTTTACGCAAGAAATGCTCATGTCATCTCAGTTTAATTATACCTAGATGCTTGTGTTCACTTGCAATATCAAAAATCATGAAAGAAGTACTTAGGTTATCATGATCTAAATTATTACATTGGTGCTTGTACTCACTTTCAATATTTTAAAGGCTCAATGATGATAAAAGCATGACAAATCGACTATTAGGATGACAACCTTTGCATTTTTAGATTAGCATGGTTAAATTAGATTGAATTCATATTAGTTTTGCATCTACATTATAGATTTTCCAAGGCTGGTAAATCAATAACATGATAGAGCAATCATAAAATCTCTGATCGAATAAGTGTACATCATCAAGTTTTAGTACATTAATCAATCCTATACTAGGGCATATCAATCAAATATGTTAAACCACATCGACTGATGATATCTATATCGACCTGCACCAAATGCAGAATCATGTCCCAAATCTTTGGAAAGTGTTCCCAAGATTGAAGAATTCTAAAATCCTCTTATGATCATAACATATCACAAATCAACAAGCTTATCAATCAATAGAAATCATCCTATCAATCAATCTATCATTGATCCTCACCTATCATGAGGTCAATCATCAATCTATCATTGATCCTCACCTATCATGAGGTCAACCATTAATCTATCATTGATCCTCACCTATCATGTGGTCAATCATCAATCTATCATTGATCCCCATCTACCATGAGGTCAATCAACATCATCCTATCATTGATCCTCACCTATCATGAGGTCAATCATCATCCTATCGTCAAATCAAATAATCAAATGAAGTGATTATCAATAATCAAACACAAGGAGGAAAAGCAGGGCAACATTTAATCAACTGGTGGAGTAAACATCATTTTTCAAGAAATAAATCGATTTTCCATCATTGAAATTGAAAATCTTCATCAAATCATTAGAAAATCATCAAAAATTTGAAAATTTCTGAAAATTCAAAAAATCAAATATTCATCAATTTATCTCCCAAGGGGGAATATATTCATCATAACCTAAAAATCAACGTTTGGGGCATACTGATTTTTTTTTTTTTGTCAATATTGGCACTAGCAAAAAAAATTCTTTAAAGCAATGCATAAACACATCACTTGAAAGAGGGGCAAAATGTATACACCTAAAAATGGTCTAGATAATCTAATTAATTAAATATGACTTATTTGATTAATTAACCTTAAATTCATCTACTATTAAATAAATAGAAATATTTATTTATCGTTCATTCTTCTAAATTCTTCAATTTTACATTATTCTATCTTTATTAAATAAGTAAACTTCAATAGTTTGTATTATTTAATTATCGAAATCATGTTTCCTCTTAATTAAATAAAATACCATAAATTTTTATTTTAATTATCATATCCCTTTTTATTAAATAAGCAAATGTCAAATATTTGTTTCATTTAATTAAATATCTTCTCTTTTGTTAAACTTGAATAAATCAAATTTATTCAAATAAAGGAAAATTTTCCTCTATTCACTCACCTACCAAATTAGACATCAAATATCTAATTAATTCAACTGGAATTCATGGCAAAGCTATGGAGACAAACTTGCAGGTAATCCTCTTCAATCTCTTTCCTCCGATTCTTCCTATCATTTGGCCTAATGTTTTCATGGGGAGAAACCATTCCCATGATCAACTCAAGCTTCTTCATCTCTCACCATTCAATCCTCCAGATCAAATCCAAGCCTTTGTTGTGCTTCCCCTTCACAAAATTGTTGTTGTGAATCTATAAATACAACCTCATTCTACAAGAAAAATGATCCCAAATCTGAACTTTGTGCAATCTTACTCTGCAAGAATAGAAATCAAGTAATCAAGCATCCATGCATTCAAGCAATTCAACATAGAATCATTGAGCAATATTATCAATAGCAATAGCAATCATAGCATCAGTAGAATCATAATCATAGCTCCATCATAGATTATTGTAGCTTATTTCATCATATTTTCATGTCAATTTAGATTATAGTAGCTTCCTTTTATCAATTAGAAATCATCATATAGGATTACATCATTTCATTTAGTAGCATCCCATTCTCTAGATTGGCATTTTAATAGTCACAATGCTTACCAAATTTGAGAGCCCTATGAATAGATAAATCTTTAGATATAGAGAACAATATGACACTTTCAGTAGATTCTTGTTTTAAACTTATTTAATTGCTTTTGAATCTTTGATATAATGTCTTATTAAGAAGTGTTCTTAGTTATTTTACTTATTTACTTATTCCACACTTACAGGTAGAAGATATGTGAGGGGAACACAACCAATAGCAAAATATGACATGTTGACCAATATGGAGACTTCTCAAATAGGTTATTGACAAGGAATAATACTTCATAGGCCTACACAAAAGGGAATCAAGCCAAATTTGAAACAACAAAATTGAGTTCCAACACTCCCCTCTCATACTTTTTGGGTCATTTTCATTATAAGTAATCTAATTATACCATAATTAATTTAATTTTGGACTGTGATGTTATATAAAAGAAGTTTTAGTTCTTGATATTTACTAGACTCTTGATTTCATACAATAATATTCAAGGACAAGGGGACATTCAAGTTTACATTTAAACAATAATTTTAATCTTTTTTTCTATTCTAGTGATTAAATTTATATATCCATTCCAACTCCTATTTATTTATTTGTCTTATTTTGATAAAATGATTCAATAAAATTACATGGAAACAAGTGGCACACTCTTGTGTTAAGTTTGACTCATGATCTAATTCTTATATCTATCTTTTAAACATTCATTTACACCTATTTATATGCATTCACACTCAACCCTTTTTTATTTTAAACACATTCCTATATATTCATCATTATTAACCATTTTTCATACCTATTATCACATCTATATCCACACATTTTTCCATGCATAAATCTTAGTACCATACTATATTGGGTCAATATAGAGTACCTCAAGATTGACACAAAAATTCAAAATTTTAGATAGTCATTTACTCTTTACCATTATGAGCTAACATGGTACACATTTGTGTAACTTATTGCTCTATTTTTGCATTTACAAAAGTTTAATGTCCAATCAATTCATATGCTCACTCAAAGAAAAATAATTAGCAAATTATTCAATTACTAAGAGACAAAAAGAGTTCAAATTTGCATTAGAATCATTTAGCCTATTTGCATGCTTGGAAATGTTTTCTTCAAAATTTGAATAAAAAATCTAATCCAAACATTGGGTTGACTTGAGAGAACTTGACTGTGGTATTCGGTAACCACTCAAAGCTATTTTAAATACTATCATCCTTATGAGAATTTAGATACCAAATAATCTTGTCCAAATAGTTTGTAGGATCCTACATTGTGTTAGGTTGATCTTATGTTTTGTACTACCAATTCCACATTCATGGGGTTAAAGATAAAGGGATTGAGATAAATCCAAATCAAATTCTAGATCTATTCTACTATGGTCACATTCATTAGTTAAAGATAATTGAATTCCTATATTTGAATGAAATGATTTTATGTGAAAACAACACTAACTATTTATCATTTTCTAAAAAAATGAAATCCAATATATCAAATGTGAGATCTTGATTAAATAAAAGTTAATTATGTGAATATTATTAGCTCTTATTTAATAATATTAGATTTATGTGAAATGGATTTCATTCCTTCACAAATATATATTTCTGTAAGTATGACCTTGTAGATCGGGGTAGAATTCGGGGAATAAGCATGAATGAATAATAACAACCTAAAACTATCAAATTCAAGCTAATAAAGAGCCTAATTCAACAATGAAACACAAATGAACATAGAAATGACATAATAATGATGAAATAATACTCAATATCTATGCCAAAGTTGAATCATCTCCATTGATCTTCTCCATTTTTCTTTATTTGTTCTCAGATAATATGCAATGTATTTGCAATAAGTTTGATGTTGATGCAAGATAGCTAGATATCAAAATAGAAAAACTTCAAAGATTGTGGTTGTAGGGTTGAAATGAAGATGATAGCTTTCTTTTAAATAGAAATCCCAATTCAAATGAAGGGTGAGGATTGAAAGATGAGGTATAATGATCAATGGATGAGGTTAATTGAGACAAGGATAGGGAAGGATGGACCAAAACTCAAGAAGTTAGTTGAGATTTAGGGCTTGGCTAAGAAGAAATTCAAATTAAATAACATGATAATTATTTAATTTATGGGAGGGAAAATGAATAATTAAATAATTAAAAATAATTATTTAATTATAGAAGAAGGATGGAGTGTTAAAATATTAAATAACTAAAATACTTATTCAATAAGAGATGGAGAGAAATGATGAACAATTAAATAATTAAAATAATTATTTAATTATAGAAGAGGGAAATGAGAAATAATTATATAAATAAAATTATTTAATTAGGGAGGGAAAAGGCTAATGAATAATTAAATAATTAAAATAATTATTTAATTATAGAGGAAAATGGAAATAAATAATTAAATAAATAAAATTTAATGCTATGAGATTTCCACAATCCATAATGCTTAAGATTTGTTATTTCTGGATTTTGATTGTGTTTTGAGTTTTTTCATAAATGTTTCTCATCTCCTTATTCTCTCTATCATCCTGTGGATGGATCACTGAGTGTGATCTGAAACGTTGATGAAAAAAATCAAAACACAATCAAAATCCAAAAATAAAAAATCTTAAATAAAATTTATTTAATTATGGGAAAAAAGAAAAATTAGTGACGTAATTTAAATTAGTCAAAAGAGGAATGAGATAAAGTGAATTAATTAAATAATTAAGAATTATTTAATTAATAGAGGAAAATGACTTTAGAGAGTAATTAAATAATTAAAATTATTTAATTATGTATGGAAGGAGGCAAACTAGTGATAAAATGTTGCTTGTAGGCTTGGGACATTTTTTAGTGTCTACATTTTGCTCCTCTTTGATATAATGCGATTTTGAGCATTATGTCAAAGAATACTCATGAAAATTCAGCTCAAAACTTTCCTCAACATGCTCTAGTAGACATACGACAAGGGGGGATATTAAGAGAAGGAAAATTTTGGTTTTCATGGTTATTTATGATATCATCCTCTTTTGGTAAAACATTCTCACAAGCAAGGGATGAATGAAGACTAGGTAAGGTGATGTTTAGAAATGTTTCTATGATCTCATCTTCTTGTTTTCTAATATCTTCCAAAGGGGGGGAGGATAGGGACAATCAAGACTCTCAATTATTGTATCTTCTTTCACCAAGATACCTTCATCACCAATAGGATAGGTATCGGGAGAAGAACACATATGATTGTTATGATTGTCTACACTATCATCCTCACCAATGGGCAATGTAATATTAAGGATTGTGTCAATGGTTTGATGATTAACATGTTTCTTAATGACCTCATTTTTTTAATCTAAATTGAACTCATAAGAAGGGATGTTGTACTTATGAAATCCATTTTTAGCCATATCAAAGCCTCATCTCTTGAAATAAAACATGATATAGTTGGTATGAGATTTCCACAGTCCATGAGTTTAGAAAGTTTAGCTTTTGGATTCAACTGTGTGTATTTTTGTTTCAAATTAAAAATAAAACCATTTCCCTCCCATGAAGGGCAATGCACACAGTTGAATCCAAAAGCTAAGCTTTCTAGAAAACATGTTATCATGGAAAAGTAAAGAAAGTGCAATGCAATGACCAAAAGTGAAATGCAATATTCAGATTGGAAACAAGGTAATTTGCTAATTACACTATGCAATAACCTGAAAGATGAAATGTTGTAAATGAAAATTTGGAATTGAGAAATGCAAGAAATGAAACACTTTAAGCTATATTTAGTAAAATGTATGAAGTAGAAATTCAATCCACTAAAACAGATAACCAATGCTAGTAAACAAAAGCACATAAATGTTGATTCAAATCTTGAATACTACAATCTGAAATTCCATAGGGACTAAGATGTCAAGGAGGGCATCTTAGTCCTCCTAATGAAATTTGAAGGTTTCAGAAGATGAAACAAATAGAAAATCACTCAGATAAGGTACTGCAATAGAAAACTAGAGAGGGACTAATACACCACCAAGGGAATTTTACTCCTAGTAAGGGTTTTTTTGTAGAAAATCAGGCAATTATGTGTTGATAACAATGTTCCAAGGTTACCTACCTAGGGACCTAATGTCTGGAAACAAAAAATTGTGCAAATGAAGGCTACAAAAAGTAACTAGTAACAAGCAATTGGATGCAAAAGTGAATGCAATTTTTTTTTAATTTTTAATGCAATAAGAATGTTTCTAAATGCAATTAAGATGATGAACAATGCACTTTTCAGTTTTTGAATGTAATGACATGATGCAAGAAATAAAAAATGCAACCTATATGCACTTTCACTAATGCAAATATAGGAAACCCTAAATGCAATTTCATTAATGCAAAATGTAGGAAACCCTAGATGCACTTTCACTAATGCAAGATGCAATCTAGATCTAAGGAATTAATGGACTCCAAAATCATAAATGAATTCTCAATAAGGTCGAGTTCACCAAAATGATTGGTGGAAAAATGGATATATGAATATCTCTCTTTCTCCAACAAATCACTCAATAGTATCCTAGGAGTCCTAATTGGATTGACTAACAACCTCACATGGTGAATCAATTCACAATGACGAGGACCTAGGAGGGGGTTTTCTCAGCTTTAAAGGGGTTCACCACCAAGAAAATTCTTGAAAAAGACAAACAAACAGTCAACCTACAAACCCTAGTTATGCAAGCTAAATGAAGAGTGCAAATAATGAAATTATGCAATAAAAAGGTAGGATATGTGTACCTGGGAAGTCTATATATGTTGTGAGGATTTTGGAAATGTAAAGAAGCCAACAAAAAGTTCTATGGAGGACTAAGACACCCAAGATGGCATATTAGTCTCGCTGCTATTTTTCAGGGCAGATGCGGGGTCTTCGGATGTCAGAATTAGATCTAAAGAAATTTTTGAAAAATATTCTTGGGAGGACTAAGACACCCAAAATGGCATCTTAGTCCCATTTTGAATTTCTAAGAACTCTAAATGTGGTTGTGAGTTTTAAGTTTTGCACTTGCTTCTTCTCAGATCTGAGGTCTCGAATCTTCTAGATCTGGGTTGTAGGTGAGTTTCCGTGAAGATGACAAGTTTGGAATGTAACTTTGCAACCTTGACAACTTTGTACTTTAAAGGATGTTCAAGTATTCAACCTAGATCTTCAAATACAAACATGTCACAAGAGGGAAAAACTTGTTTATTGTTAGTGAATGGGGATTTTCCAGCTTGGTCAAACCCCTTGTAGGTAATTAAACCAAATGATGAAATGAAGCATGAAATATGAAATATGTAAATGGTATCACCTTTGATGATGTCTTGTGAAGAAAATGTGAAATCTACCATGTAGTGGCCATGAAGAATGTAGATCTTGGATCCTTGGATATGATGTGAACAATGGTTTCAAATAGATCTTCAATGCTACATCCACAATCTTGGATCAACATGAATGGATGCACTAAACCCTTGAAATGATCCTTGAATCTTGATGATGGCTCCAAATGCTTGATGAATTGCTCTTGAATGCATAAAATTTCCTTAGGAGTGAATACTTGAATGCTTGTTATGAAAATGAGTGGAGGAACCTTGTATTTATACTTATTTATGCTTCATATTCCAAAATTACACAACAAGCCAAAATAGGAATTCATTAAATAAAGGAGGCTAAACCCCACCAAAATTTGAAATTGAATCCCACAAATAAGCCAAGGAGGACTAAGATTCCTTAGGTGGCGTCTTAGTCCCAAGGCTCAAATCTTGAGGCACGAACTCCAAAAAGGGACCTTTTTTAGGTGATTTCACAATCAGGGTCCCAAGACCCATGGAGGACAAAGATGCCCTAGGTGGCATTTTAGTCCTAGTCCATAAATCAGGGACACACAGAAAAAAAACATTAAATGATCATTTATCTTTTGATGTTTTTCAAGATTTTCCATAAAAATATATAGTTTATTAGGCTTGTGGATGCAAAATAGGAACAATTAAGCCATAAAGAAGCATAAATAAAGCAAGGCGGGCCCAAACAAGAGTGAAAATGCAAGGGTATGCATTTTACTACAATAAAAATCCATTAATAGAAGCTAAGCTAATATGTAGGTAATTTAAGCTAAAATGATTTTAAATATGAGTGCAAGTGGAAGTGATTTCAACAACATATGTTTTCTCTGAAAAAGGTGGATCCATTTTTCTTGAAATAGTGACCTATTTATAGGAGGACAAATGAGAAATGAAGGGTTAAGACTAAAAAGGTCAATCAATGGTAAAAAATGAAAGAAAGGTGAAACATGGATCATGGATTCTCATCAATGGATTAGAATCAATGATCACATGGATCAAGTAAAGAATCAAGGGTTCATATTCTTCCAAACAAACACACTTTCAAAACTTTCATAAGAAGTTTTGTTGAAAAATTGCACAAGATGTCTTGTTTGAAAGTTTGTTGCAAGAAAGGAATATTCCCCCTTTTCAAATGAGTGAAGAAAGAGAATATTCTTTGGAATATTCCCATGGGTGAGGAAAACTAGATATTTAGTAAATTAAAACAAAGTTTTAATGTGAAAAAGGGGAAGGAATATTCCACGGGAATATTACTTTTGGAGGAATGTGTAAAAGAGGAATATTCCCTTTCAAGTTGAGGGAATTAGATTAATTAGAAATTTGATAATTCAAACAAAGTTTTAATCATGTCAATTAGCGGAATTAAATGATCTTCATTCAATAAATTGATTTAATGAAGAAGGGGAAAGTGATATGATATTTAATTAAATAACTTAGGGCTATTTAATTAAATAAGAGGACTTAGGGGTTTAAATTAAATGACTTGATGTATTTAACTTAATAGGATGAAATTTTAGCATGAAAGGGGGTGAATTAACATAATTAGATTAATCAGTTTAATAGATGAAAATGATATAATTAATTAAATAGTTAGGCTAATTTAATCAATTAAGTGAAAAAGGATGGGTTTTAGGATGAAATGATGTTAGTATACCTTATTCGATTGCATGATATCATTCAAGACATTTTAAGTGTCTACAGGTAGCAAGAAGAGTCAAATAGGAAGTCTCAAGGAAAATTGAAATTAGTATCAACATTGTTGAGGAAGGAGAAATGCACATAGTTGATGCTCAACATGGGTATGAGATTAGTGATAGAAATACTAATGCAGAAATGGATGAAGCAGTAAAGGAATTATAGGAGATAACTCCTAGTACATGCATTGATACATCATTGCATGCAATGGAGAATTTTAAATTCTTGATTGATTCCTTCAAATAATATACCTTTGGACTAAAAGGACAAGCTGAAACATAAGCTGAGGCGGGGCTTGCAGAGAAGAAATTATTGGATATCACAAAAAAGCATGCATCTACGCACAACAAAGCTGCAAATTTTTTGAAGGATGTACAAGCATATGAGGAAGAAGCAAGGAATTTACTTTTGTATTGCATGAAGTGGTCAGGTTCCACACAAAGCATAAAAGATGCCATGGATGAAATTAAGACACAAATAAGCAATGCATCTAAGACCTATGATCTAGTACAGGACAAAAATGATTAGACCTAAACTGCCATAATGGACTTACATGACAAATTCCTTACCTTGCAAAGCCAAAAAGAAGAGATAATAAAATAGTTTTGGAAGCTAAGGGACTTGGTGAAGATGAAGCATATACCTGTCTCAAGTGCCCTTACAAATACTTACAAAATCTCAAAGCTAAATATTAATCCTAATACTTTGGGAGAAGGAGAAGAAACCTTAGTGGAGCTTGAGTTATAGCATAGATCACTTGTAGCAACAAAGAGACATTGGGAAGAAGGAAAATCTATGTGGAAAGTTATCTTACATAAGCTTCAAGGGTCAACATCTTCAAGTTGACCATTTCTACTTTGATGCATCTTTCAAGTTTTAAAATTCTTTTGGATGTATGCGGATGATATCGGATATTTTTGGTTAACCTACTAAGGGGGAGTTAGCACATTCTTCCACTTATTTCTATTTACATATATATCTAAGGGGGGGTACACAAAATTATTTTTGATACCAGTACACCCTTTTCCATTGATGTTAAAGGGGGAGAGATACTTGGAGAAATACTTGCTGAGATATTGGGTAAGATATTTGAGGAAAGAAAGTTTTTTAAGAATTTTTTTGGTATGCATGTTGCCATCAATGACAAAGGGGAGATTGTTGGAAGTTTGTCATTGTTTATACAGTTTGGAAACATGAGCATGGGATGTATATATTGCATGATCTAGTGTTTTATTGATGTCAACATTGTTGTGATCACTCTAGCATGGTTTGGAAGTATTCTTGAAGATAGTTGTACAGAACAAGTTGGTTCAGAAAGTAAAGTTATACATAAATTTGAATAAGTGTTCCTTTGATAATATAATGGTTCAGTGTATCAGTTTTTGGGTCTGCACTCCTCCACAAGTTGAGAATTCATTCTATGACTCTAACATAGTTCTAATGATCATCAGATACATATAAATTCAATATTTTGTGACGTTATGTGAAGTATCCTGGAAGATATGAATGACATAGTTCATCTCTATATATTGCAGTTATTTTCTTAACAACATGTGGGTGTGGGAGATTTCACATTCCTCTGCCGATAATTATTTTGAGTTGCAATGTTGAAGATAAGCTATGAGATGTTAGTTGAGTGGGAATTTAAGATGATATTGTTTTTTTAATTATACATGTGGTGAATTGGATAAAATGATGAAGGTTTTTGTGTTTAGGTCTTATTTGGGGCCGACCTAACATGTTTGATGTTTTGTGGATGATAAGAAAGTAATTTTATCTTATGTGGGGTCTATATTAGGTCCATCCTGACCTATCTTGAGGTGAATTAAATTTTGAATTAAGGCATGAAATGTGAATAATTTTTTTTGAGGACATGTTCAATTTTGTGTGTTACTTCTAATTAGGCCAACCTAATTGAAGTTACACTTGATGTGGATATATACATATATTAGATTGGTTTTTTCTAGTGGAATGATGAAGAGTAGTGTGTGGAATGTGAGTAATGAGTGACATATGGCATATATGGTGTTCCAAATACATGTGTGTGATTTTGTGTCGCCAAAATTGTATACTCTTGAAAAAGAGACAATTTTGTGATTAATTTGGTCCTTTTTTAGACACCCTTACATCAATCACCCCTTAAAAACTGCATTTATAGGCCCCTAATGCTCATTATTTTGGACTTTAAGGCCTATTTTAGTCACAAATCACTCAAATCCAAACAAGCAACATTCAAACCACTCAAATTTTGGGAAACCCACCTCAAAAATCCCTAGTGGGACTAAGTTACCCAAGGTGGCAACTTAGTCCCTTTTGAGGTATTTTCCACTTTTGAGTGGGAAAATCATCGACCTAATTCAAACTCTTGAGGGATGTTAGCCTATGAAGTCAAAATAATGAATAATTTGGAGTTAATGCCTATAAATACATGTTTTTAGGTCATTTTTCACATCTCCTATTCATTTTTACAAAAGCAAAATCAAGAGTCAAGAGAAAAATATCTTTCACAAGAAGATTCATTAATCTTTCTACAACAAATTTGAAGCTTTAGGGCAGAAAACTAGGGTTTTTTCAGGTCTTCAAGCTCACTTTTTTTTCAATATCTCACATTGCAAAGGGTTGATCATGGATGCCTATGGTGAAGCATGGAGAAATCTGGGTTGAGGAGATGCAACTAGCCATCAAATCACACCTAAAGACTTGTTTTCAAAGTGATTCCATATTCCATTTTCTCTCTATCTTTAGATTGAAGGTTTGCATACCATTTTCATTCATTTGAAATATTGTAGGGTTTCTTGGATTGAAGTCTTGCATCATTCAATTTCTATTTACTTATCTTATTCTAGCACATTAGATTAGGGTTTTCTCTTACTTAAGATTTTCCTAGTCTTGGACACACTTAGGGCTAGGATTTTATGTAGATTTTATCTCTCCCAAAGTTTAAACACCAACTAGGGGTTTGACCAAGGCAAACCCTCCATTAGAAAAAAAAAAATTTGTTTTGTAGGTGTTTTTGAAGATTCAAATTCGGATTTCTAACAAAAAATAGAGTGCAGACTATGGGCTTCCATTTCCACTTTCGAATTTGTAGAAAATCCAAAGTGGACTAAGTCACCCATAGTGGTGAATTAGTCCCATTGCACTGATTTTTAAGGAATTTTCACAGTTTTAGACACTCATTTGGCAAAAATAGCTTTATGGGCAGTTTCCCTGATTTGGGACTAAGTTGCCCAGCTTGGCATAAATGTCCCAATTGGCTTAAAAATAAAATTTTCCAAAATTTCAGAGGTCTCTGCAATCTCCAGTTTGCTCTTTATCAGTTTCTAGGTGCATAGTTTATGTTTAGCATCTTTAGTTTGTTCTTTATTGCATCTATTTCATCTTTTTGTATATCACAGTGTGTTTTCCAGCACTTTGCATTTCTTAGGTTTAGCATCAATAAATCATCTTTCTTTTAGATTATTTCATTAGTACGTCATAATTAGATACATTGCATCCCATTTACATTAATCTTGAGTGTAGACATTTGCATTTTGGCTCCAATTCCTCTCTTTTTACGTGAAAAACCTAGAAGTGTTAGAGGAACCCTTGGATACCAAAATTGGTGTCCACATTTTGGTGAACCTAACTTTTGAACATCTTTACTTCTAATTTAAAGAGCATCCTAGGTTTCATTTTTATTAGCATTGCATTAGATGTTTCATTATTTAAATTGAATCTTAGGGTTTTCAAAACTGCATTAGTGAAAAGCTCATTTAAGCTTGCATTATTGCATTTCATTTCCTTGCACAATAGTGAAATTTTGCATTTGTGCTATATATTTGCATGGTATAGTACATAAGACATTAATATCCGTCAGAAAATTCAAAAAAACTTAAAAAATTGCCCTATTGGGACTAATTCGCCACCCTGGGTGACTTAGTCCCTGTACACATTTTGCATCAATGTTTTCTACATTCTGTTTCCAATTCCTTCACTTATTATTTGTTGCAATTCATATTTTGTTTTTATTTAGTTATTTTTTTGTTAAACTCAAATCATTAGCATTAGTATCATTTACTTTAATGGAAATTATAGATCGCATTAGATTTTTACAATGTTCATTTTCAGCATTAGTTCCTAGCTCATTTAGATAACATTCATCAAAAAAAACAAACAAAAACTTCACAACATCAATTGAACCATAAAAACAATGCTTCATTTTAGGACAAACATATCATCCAAACCTTTTAGTAGTGATGAATTGGATAGGTTAGATGAAACCTTACAAGGTTTCCTCTCACTAATTTCATCCACTAAGGCTTGTGATGACAAACCTAAACCAATTAATGACAATTTATCTCCCAAACCTTTTAGTAGTGATTAATTTGATATGTTAGATGAATCCCTTGAGGACTTCATCTCACTAATGCCATCCACTAAGGTTTTTTGTGAGCAACCAAAAACAAAAGATGGCAATGTAATTCAACCTCAACTTGTCCTTTACCCACCTTCATATCAACCTCAACCTCCACCTAAACCTAAGTTTACCCTTTACCCACCACAAAATGATTTTGTTGCACACACATAGTACACTAGAAATAATCCACAACCACAACAACCTAATCCAACATCCTTACCTTTACCAAACCCCATTTTTTCAAGTGCTCCACACTTAAGTTTACACCTTAGGGAGTACGATCTCGTTGAACAAATTAAGAATAATCCCGCAAAGATATCCCTTTGGGATCTTCAAAATTTACCAAATTATCATTCCATGCTCCAAACATCATTACAACAAATAGTGGTTCTCTTGGTAAAAATGAAAATGATGTGGTAGCTCTTATAAAAGGAATGAATACAATTAATGTAGACATTACCTTTCATCAACATGAGCTCCCTCTGCTAGAATTAAAGAAGCAAAATGAGGCCTTTATGATCATTTCCCAATATAATACAATAGGAATCAAAATAACCCTTATTGACAATGGCTCCTCCCTTAATGTGTGCAGTGTAAAACTCTTAGATTGATTATGTGTGGATAAATTACAAATTGAACCCGATTCCTTATCTATTAGAGGATTTGACAATACTACAAAACAACTGCTCAGTGTAATCACTTTGCCTATAATAGTCAGAGTGGCTACCTTGCAAACTACTATTCATGTCATTCCCTATGATCTCGCATATGATCTTCTCTTGGGAAGGCCATGGATTCATGAGATGCATGTTATGCCTTCGACTCTTCATCGAATAATGAAATATGTCTATAACAACCAAATTAATCAAGTTGAAATAGACCCCAAGCTTGAGAGTTGCTTACAACTTGAAAAAGGAACAACAAGTCCTCTATAAACATTAATTCCAACATCTCACATAGAACCTCTTAAGACCAATAAACAAGAAGAATTTGTGTTTAAATTTCTCAATGATGATTGGGGTACATTGGAATTCACACCTTCATTTATGGATGAATACATAATCACTCAAAAAGAAGATGAAACACAAGAACAACCAATGGTTATGTCCACTCATAATTCAAAAGAATCTTCCCTAATATCTACCTCATCTCCTTTGGAAGAAAATACAACATACACAATGAATCTTGATGAAATATATTAAAAACATCCTCCTAACTCAAAGGAAATGGAAATAATTTATGGGAAAGTCTACACGCTAGTGAAACAATTGGGATACAACGGTAAAGGGTGTGGAAAGAATGAACAAGGCATATGAGTACATATAGAACCTAATACACAAGAAACAAAAACTATTTTGGGATATTCCTTTTCTAAGACAACAAAAGTAACTCAATGACCCTCATTAAACATCAACACCATCACATGTAAACCAAGAACCAATCTTACGCTAAAACATCCTAAATTTCTTGATATAGATTCTCCACCATCGTGGGAGTATGTTGAAAGTGATGAACCCTTGAAACAAATGTTACGTGCTATTGATAAACCATCTTCATCCAAACAAAATGTTACCTACACTATGATAAGTACCAAGCCACACAATACTGATAATGAGAAAACCATGGAACCATATTCTCCTAAATCTCCTAAGTCAAATGCACTCCCCTTAGGAGATACAATTGATATACCAATAGAAATAAATGATAAAGAAAAGGTCATTAAGAATGGGAAGTGCCTTGATGATGAAGAACAAGAGGATACTACAATCTTGCTCCATGATTTTCCTAATTTTTTTGCTTGTAAATATTCAGATATGCCAGGAATAGACCCGAAGATAGTAACACATAACATTGTTCTTGAAAACAATGCTAAGCCTGTTCGACAGAAGATATTAAAAATGAATCCTAAGATAGCCTTGCATGTTAAAAGAGAGCTTGAAAAACTCCTTGACATAGGTTTCATTTGCCCTATTGATTATTATCCTTAGATCTCAAATATTTTTATAGTTGCTAAACTTGATAATCGTATTAGGATATGTACATATTTTCGTGACTTGAATAAAGCATCCTTAAAGGACAATTTTCCCCTTCCTAATATTGACATGATCGTGGATTCAACTGTTGGAAATGCTTTTCTATCATTCATGGATGGATTTTCTGGCTATAATCAAATCTTTAGCAACCCACAAGATCAATACAAGACATCATTCACAACTGTTTAGGGAACGTTTTGTTGGGTTATGATTCCTTTTAGATTAAAGAATGTAGGCACAACTTATCAAAGAGCAATGACATTGATATTTCATGATTACATACGCAAAATATTGGAAGATTATGTGGATGACATCCTTTCCAAATCCTTAACAAGACAAGACAATGTGAATGTCCTTAGACAAATCTTTGAACGAATGTGTAAATACAACATGTGGCTCAATCCAAAAAAGTGTCTTTGGATTAGATAGTGGAAAACTCTTAGGGTTTATCATATCTCATAGAGGCATTGAAGTGGACACAAAAAAAATTGATGCTATTGTAAACAAGCCACCTCCTAGGAACATTTCTCAATTAACGCACATTACAAGGATGAATTCAAGCCATCCATCATTTTGTTGCCTCTTTAGCTGATCGAACGCTAACTTTTACACATCTCCTCAAGAAGGATGTACCTTTTGATTGAAATGAGGATTGTAAATCGGCCTTTGAGAGTTTGAAGGAATACCTTGCAACTCCACCTGTTTTACAGCCTACTATTCCAAATAAACCGTTCATCCTTTACATCACTACATGATCTGTGCATGCTCTTGCAGCATTGTTAGCTCAACAAGAAAACAATGGAAAAGAACATCCTGTTTATTACATTAGTCTAACTTTAATTGATTATGAAACACGATACACACCAATTGAAAAATAATGTTTAGCTCTTGTATTCACTACTAGTAAATTGCAATATTATATACTAAATGCTAAAGTACAAGCCATGAAAAAATTTGATCCTCTCAAACATCTTTTTAACAAAATAGATTTATCAAGACGTTTAGCTATATGGGTTATGTTGTTGACTGAGTTTGACCTTAATTTTTTTTACAAAAATAAATTAAAGGACAAGCCTTGACCAACCACTTAGCTGATGCCCCTTCACCTTTTGCATTACCCAGTAATGATTATTTTCATGATGATACTATGTTGACATCAAATGTTTCTACATGGGAATTATATTTTGATGGATCTAAGTGTAGAATAGGCTTTGGTGCTAGAGTAATATTGGTTCCACCTGAAGGAAATCCTATTTCCTTGTCATATCGATTGAATTTCCTATGTATGAATAACATTGCTGAATATGAGGCCTTAATCACTCGATTATGTGTTGCTTTAATCATGGGCATTAAAGATATCAAGATCTTTGATGATTCATAATTAGTGATCAAGCAAATAAATGGTGTCTATCAAGCTAAACATGATAAATTATCAAAATATAAGGATCTTACAATGTCCTTGTTCATGAAATTTAGCTCATTCACCATTGATAACATCCCACAAAAAGATAATCGGAATGCAAATGCAATGGCGAGTGTTGCTTCTCTTATATCTCCTTCATATCCTTCAAAGGATATTATATTCACTATTCATCCAATCATGAAACCTTCCATCAATGATACCACTATCGACATGTTAGCAACAACCAGGGACGATTCGAGTGAATGGTATAATGGTCTATATAATTATATAAAAGATGGTACCATTCTTGAACCTATAGCAAATAACACTTGCACTTGTCTAAAACAATTAGCCACCAAGTACATAATTATTGTCGATGTGTTATATCGACAGTCCTTTGATGGCATTTTACTTAGATGTCTTAAGGATTCCAAAATCAATATAGCACTCGAGTAGTCTCATGCAGGCAGTTGTGGCAGTCATTTTGGAGCAAATACCCTAGCACAAAAACTCATTCGTACAGGCTACTACTGGAAAAATATGGAAAAATATTGTTATGCATATGTTAACCGATGTCACAAATTTCAAGAATATAGTAATTTATTTCATGCTCCTTCTTTTGAGCTCCATGCTCAAATTCCTATTTGGTCATTCTTTGTATGGGGGCTGGATATAATTGGAAAAATCTCACCACCATCTTCCATTGGACATATGTTTATCATCACTACAACTGATTACTTCACAAAATGGGTAGAGGCTATTCCTCTTCGATCCACAACCACTGAGATAATATTTCAATTCATCCTAGAGCACATAATTGCTCATTTTGGACTCCCTTCTACATTAGTCTTTGATAATGGCACACCATTTAAGAATAATGATGTGAAGAAATTCTTGGACACCTTTAATATTCATCATTTTTTGACACTATATTACCCACAATCTAATGGTCAAGTTGAATCAACTAATAAAGTCCTC
>VDFB02055765.1:0-13188 GCA_007258455.2 Sequoia sempervirens
TTCGCTTCTTGTTTTCCTACACATCTCAAATAGATACCTTCATAATTCCTTCTGTAAAGAACTGATCCCTGAAGCATAAACCTTTGACTTTTCATTCTCAATGCTCTCCGCTGCACTGGATTCAAATGGTGAGGGCATCTGTGGTTCAGCAGGTAATAAACTGTGTCATCGTACCATTCTCCGGGAGACACTTCCTCCAATACGTAAGTTTGTTGAACCAACTCTGGACCAACCATTGCAATTGTTTGAGCCAAAGCTTGTCCTCGGACCAACTTCATCGGCTGTATCTCTATATCGTACTCTTGCAAAGTGGCGACCCACTTACCTCTTCTTTCTCCTAATTCATTCTACATCAACAAGGTTTTCACTGTGGCATCTGGAACAATTGCGTGAACCTTGCTCCTCAAGATGTAATGTCTGAATTTCTTGACGGCTTTTACTAATGCGTATGCTTGCTTCTCAACGCTCGGGTATCTCAATTCTGCTTCTTTCAAGGGTGCACTCATAAAAGCAATTGGGTGTTCGTCCTTTTCCTCAGTTCTTTGGGTCAATACTGCGGCACAGGTGTGCTCTGAGGCAAACGAATACAGATAGAAAGGCTTTGTATAGTCTGGGCTAACCAGCACTGGAGCATCTATTATAGCTTGTTTAATCTCATCAAAAGCCCTCCTAGTTTGTGGGGTCCACTCAACCTTTGCATCTTTCTTGAGCATTTCATTCAACGGGCTCACTATCTCGGCAAATCCAGTTATAAATTTTCTAACAAAATTGATCTTGCCGAAGAACGACCTCAATTCTTTCTGACTTCCTGGCAAACCAATCCTTGAGATAGCCTCAATACGCTCAAGGTCAATTGATATACCCTTCTCTGAAATGACGTGGCCCAACAGTTTGCCTTCGATGACACCAAATATGCATTTCTTAGCATTCAGAGAGACACCAAATCTTCTGCATCTCTGGAATATCTTTCTTAAATCTTCAATGTGATCTCTTCTTTTCTTTGAGAACACTGTTAAGTCATCCATGTAAATAATTATGCACTTTCCAACTAGGTCCCGAAAAGCGATGTCCATTGCTCGCTGGAAAGTGGCTCCTGCATTGATCAAGCCGAAAGGCATTCTCCTGTATGCAAAGGTTCCCCATTTAGTGGTGAACGCTGTCTTCAATCTGTCCTCATGTTCAACCATCACTTGGTTATATCCTGAATATCCGTCCAAGGACATCATTTGTGAACCGTTCACTATTTGCAATACTTCGTCTAACGAAGGCAAGGGATAGTTATCTTTCTCAGAGGCCCTATTCAAATTGCTGGCCCACGCGATTAAACCTTATTCTCCATTCTTTCTTTTCATCGAACTAGATCAACAAGCACCCACGTGGAGTGCCTTACTGGAAAAATAATCCTGGCCGAAAGAAGCTTCTTGACCTCCTGATAGATTAACGGTTCCAGCAATGGATTTACTGGCCTCTGCCTTTGTCTGAATGGCTTACTGCCTGGCTTTAATGGAATTGTATGTGTAATTAGCGATGTATCATATGTCTTGAGATCTTCATATCCCCAAGCTATCACCCCTGGAAATTCTTTCATTACCCTCAAGATGCCTTCTTTCTCTTCAGGTGTGCAAACTTTTCCAATATAAACGTTTTTTACTTGTTCATCTGTTCCTAGATTGACAGCTTCACAATCGTTGCCTTGAGTGCTTTGATTTCTACTTAATTTATCAGTATCAAATAGTCTTTCCAATTCTACCATTCCTCTTGGAATTACATTGGTCTTCAAATTTAGAATCCCTTCTGTATCGTATTCTGCTTCCTCAGTTTCTTCTTCATCAATGATCTGTGCTTCAAACACTCCTGAGCTTGTGAGAAAATCTAAAATCTGCTTGTCGTCCTCGAACACTTGGAAATTCTTTATGTTGTCAGGGATTGCCGGGGTCGAAACTAACTCTACTGTGAACTTCTTCAACCCTTCCATTGCCAGTGGCTCCAAAGAACTGGCAGCTTGTGCCAAAGAGTTTGCAACGGTGTTCTTGAATCTGTAGACTTGCTTTATGTTGAATGCGTCAAAGCTTTCTATGAGGTCCCAGACTCTATTTCGATAACGGCTCAATCTCTTGTCATGGCAGGCGAATTGCTTTCTCACTTGGCGAACCACGATGTCTGAGTCCCCGATGGCATGTACAATCTTGGCTCCCTTTTGAATTGCAAGGAGCAATCCGTGGATCAAGGATTCATATTCAGCAACATTATTGGTGCATGAAAACTGGAGCCTATAGGAACCCAAGTAAGCTTCTCCTGTTGGGCTAACCAATTCAAAACCTGCTCCATTTCCTTTCTTTGACTTTGATCCATCGAACCTCAAAGTCCACACTTGATCCCGTGTAGGAGTGTTGGGAGACTGAACATGTGTTTCTTCTTGACTACACACCTCTGGAACCTTTTCTTCAATCTTAGACTGAGTTGTATCTTTTTTTACAATTTCTTCTATTAGAACACTGTTTTCTTTATTCATCTTCTGATGTTCTTCTCGCAATGAAGTCTGTGGAACGAGCCTTGCAACTTGCTCTAGTGCCACCTTACACATGGCGCAGGTGATCTCGGAGTGGAATGCCTCATGTATTCTACACCAGTTAGGGAGCAGAAAATTCTTGATGGAAGCATCTTTTCCCAACTCCGTTTCCTGTTTCACACTGTTAAGGACAAAGTCTCTGAAATTTTCAAATGTCCCTCCACCTTCACTATCACTTGAGTCACTTTCGATCAACACTTCAGTGGAAGCGTTGGCATCTTCAAAACATTTTCCCTCACTCGGGCTTTATAGCATCAATACTTCCTGTTTGACAGGCCTATATGAGCCTAAGTCAATCTCTACGAACATAATTTCATTATCTTCACCATATTATGTGATCATTAACTTCAGCCTTGGTGTACTCTCAATCTTGATCTGATTTGGGACTCCCTTCCATGGAAGCCACATGTGAGAGAAATCGGTGGCAATGTATCCATTCAACTTTCTTGCCCAATCCCTGCTCAGCAACATACCATACCCATCTGGTATATCAACTACTGATATGTCAATACAACTCTGAATTCGGGGGTCAGCTGATAACTGCATATGGATATTATTCAGCTCACCGACCACTGGTACTTCAGTTTTGTCTAGTTGAGTCACCTTCTTAGTGGTTTGCAGTGGGACTATACCCAACCTTTGACACACCCTCAATGGCATGACGTTGCTAGAAGCACCGGAATCAATCAAACAATTGTGCAATAATTTTCCAAAGATTCTAACTGATACCAAGAATGGGGCTGGTTCATCTTTCCCCTGGTAGAACACCACTCGTTTCTTTCTTTCTTCTGGTACAATACTCTTCCTTTCATTCTTCTCATTTCACTGTGGAACTTGATTATCATGGGCGACCTTTTGTGTCTGCTCTTGCTTTTGCTCTGTAGGCAAATTGAATCTGACTCTTCTCTTGTCTTCAGTTTTTGGCCTCTCGGGCTCACTTGAAGTTCCTTGTACCATCCCCACAAAACCTTGGGACTGCTGCGGAGTCTCCCAAGCGTTGAATGGCACGTGAGGCGCCTCCTCTACCATGTTCGCACTTTGTACCGGACGGGACTGTGGGTTGACTGGAGGATTCCTAGGTGTTTCTTGAGACGTACTCTTTACAACTGATGTTTCGTATAGGCTTCCCAAAATTGTATCTCTGACTTCTGAAATTTTCATCAACTCATACAAGGGAAGACTCACCTTTATCTTCTTCACTTCATCTAGCACATAGGAACTTAGCCTTCTCATATCATCTCTTGGGAGATTGTCCTTTTGAGGACGCTGTATCACGTGAATGGGTTGTTGGACAGTTTGCTGTCCGTTTCTGTTTTGCATCACATTCTGCTGTCTATATTCAGGAGAGTCCCTTGGTAAGTTTGGATTGTTACTCGTGTTTGGATTCAGCGGGGTCGCAAAATTATTCGGAGGAATTGAGGACGTCAAAGGCTCTTTCTGATGATAAGTCCTTTGATAAACTTTGGGTGCTGCTCCTCCGGAAGTCTGAAATGCTTGCACCTCTCTACTTCCTTCTACCAAAACACTATTATTGAGAGGTGGGAAAACGTAGTTACCTTGCTCAAGTGGCTCCTCTGAGTAACTGTCTTGAACCTCTGAATACGTTTGAACCTCTGAATACGTTTGAGCCTCTGAATAAACTTGAGCTTCCTCATAAACTTGAGAGTCTGGCGCCTCCACAGGACCATTTGCCGAAGCTGGTGAAAATCTATAATTAACTTCTGGTGGTGCGTAGCTTTGATATTCAGACATGACATTAATATTTTCTAGAATCAGTGCTTGGTCATACCTTTGTACTGGGACAATTTCATACCCAGTGGTCGGAGGATTCTCAGTACCCTCCGTGCTTTTTACTTCTCCTTTAAAAATATCAGCCGCTACTTGAATTCATGGCACTGCAACTCTGAGTGCTGACTTGTGTTATGAAGCCGACACCATTCGGACATAGCAGCTTCTGCCAAAAATACTCTTATCCGTGGGACAATTCTCTGGAGGCGGCGGGTTATCTAATGGTGACGGAACTCCTCCGTTGTTAGGTCCAGTATTCCAGAACCTCTTCTGATATCCTTGATTGTTATTTCGATACCCATGGCTGCCACGATAGCGATGATTGAGAACCGACACCGACGTTCGACGATTGACTGACGATTATTTTGCACTGACTTCGAGATGGTTCGATAGAGGAACGCCCTGATGAACCACTGATCACGATAATGATGCTTCCGGTTGCTAACCGGATTCAACGCCGAATTTTGCGATTCCATGCTGTCGCATTAAGAGTCTGCATTTGATTGTTTGTGGTGACCAAGCCAGTGTATAAAGAAGGCCCAGTTATGTTTTGGCCCATATTCTGACTTACTTCAACAGCCTTCGCGTATGCTTGATTCATGTCTGCTGGACTGGGATGAGCTTGTCTTACGAACATTGCGGTCAACGGGTCCAAGGCTGCATAATAGTTTTCTCTAGCATCGGGAACAACGTACGGAGCACGTAGCCTTGTGAGAGCCTTCTGAAATCTGTTGTTGAAGGCATGAATAGGCTCTTTGTCTTGTCTCCTCACTTCCGTGAATTGGCGGAAGAGCTCTACTAGGGTGATAGGAATACCAAACTTTCCAATGAAAGCTTCTTTCATTTGTTCCCACGTTCTGATAGATCCAACTGGCAAGTGTATAAACCAAAAGTGCGCTTATTCACCCAAGGAATACGGGAACAATCTGCAAGCCACATCTGCGTATGCAATTTGTCTATTTCGCAAATGATCCTCGAACATCTTAATGTGATCCTCAGCAGAACGATTTGGATCATTAACTTGATACTTGGTGCAGAAGTGCTTCGGGTTCTTAGGCATGTCATGATAATCCGCAAACTCAAGAGGGGATGGATTAGTAACGAGCCAAGTAGCACCGTTAGGAGCTGGTTGACCTCCTTGTTGACCTCCTGGTTGAGCCATTGCTTGAATTGGCTGCCGCCTTTGATATACAATTACTGGAGTTGTGGTAGCTTGAACTGGTTGTTGAACAAACGCTGGTGTAGAAACTTGAACGGCTTTAAGTTGAGCAAACCTTGAAGCACTTGGTGGAGTTCGGAACAAACTTGTAATCTCTTCTCCGCTTTCTTCACTTGACTGAACTTCTTCGTTTGAAAATACTTATTCACTTGAACGATTTTCTTTCTTCTTCCTTGCTCGAGTAGGCAACTCTAACTCCACAAAGTCTTTAGATGAACTTGGCGCGGACCTCAAGATTATTTTCAACTTATCGGGCGAGAATGAACTAATTCGATCCAGGATGTAGCTGATTACTGTCGGCGAGGAAGGGGAGCGAGTGGTTGCCTTTGATTCAGCAAATCTCTTTCAATTGCAACTTGAATTTCAATAGCCTTTTCTTCTTCTTCCTCCAACACGAAGCAAGTTCTCATGTATTGGGTGTAGCTCTCCTTTGTTCTCCAAGCGAGATTGTTTAGTCCCAAGAGAATATCTTCTTGGTCGTCGTTGAATCCAAAGTTAGGCTGCAGCATTGGAAATATCTCTCTATGCGGTAACACCATCTTTACTCATGATAACTTCTTCTCCAATGAATTTCCTTTGAATGAAGTTCCCTTCTTATTTGAATATGATTGCTAACTGTAGGAAACCTTGGAAGGCCCTCCTAGCACCAGTTTCTCTGTTGACATGGTTTTTGTGACCGCACCAAACAGCAGAACAAAATAGTTTGAAGGCTACTCCGTTCTCTCTTGATCAAAGTATTACGTGCGCTAAGATTGCGAGAAAGTTCGTACGTTCAACTCCAAGGTTCCGAATACTTAGAATACCCTTAGTTGGTTGATGTGTATTGTTGTGTTCTTACGAGGGGACTTACACAATTGTTTAGACTTCTTGCAGTTAATAGTCGGTGTGTGATTTGAAGGGGATTCTTGCGCGTATGATTTGGCAATGTAGCTCGTTTTCCTAAAAACTGATCAGAAATGTGCGGAAAATAAAAGAGTATGGTATTCAGTTGTTATTCCCACTCTTAAAATGCGCATATGGGGCTCGCTTTAATAGATTCTCAACCAGACTTTCTACCTAAATTCGACGCCCACGTACCAAGAAAATCGGCAATCTTCAAAGCGATGTAACAAGATAAAACAAATTATGATTCAACATGCATACACCATCACAACGACGCATATAAGCGTACAAATCACAATTGAAGTTAAACTCAAGATGACTTCCAGTCGACCACGCAAGGCAAGCTTATCATCAACAAGCTGCTAGTGGTATGGAGTAACGTGAAGCTATCTCAATAAAACACCACACATCAAAGTAAACTACTTGCATGAAATTAAGCTACTTGTATACGAAAGGAAGAAGAGACCTTGCTAGCTATTCATGACAAGACAAATTCCACCATCAATGAAAAGATCTATTATCATGAAAAGTGTTACACAACAATCTCCACAAAGTTTTCAAAGGGGAAACTTTCTTTCTTCTCCACAAAAATGTCTACAATGCTCTACTATGCAATCTCTCCAATCTCTAGCTCTAATGCTAATGCCTGATCTAATCTCTAATGTCTACTGTCTACTGAGTTACAAATGAGGAGGACTCCCCCGTTATATAGCTAGCCAAGTCCCAAAAGACGGCTAGGGTTACAATTAATAGAGTGGCCAGAATCGTGCCACCTCAGCCCTAACCCTAAAAACTGCCAGAATGCGGAGTGGTGCAATAAATGAACAAAGATTCCCCACTCACTCCCAAAAATAGTAAAAGCAATAAATGCCCATAATCAGTCTTCTAGAAGATCTTCGTCCAGTAGTGCGTTCCCATTTGCCTTCTCTCTGACTGCTAACTCAACAAATCTGCCAAGCACAGCCTCAACCTCCTGAACTGAAATGGGTGGAACACAATCTAACTGAAACTCTAACACTGTGACTGAATGCTCATGCCTTGTACAAGATTTTCTCCAAGCAATCAAGGAGTCCTGCATGTTCTGGATCAAGGTGGAGAAAGTAGAAGTATTCTCGAAATCATCTTGTACAAAGGTCTTAACATCAAAAAAGAAAGGCACCAGCAAACCCCTCAAATTATCAGCACTTATCTCATCTGGATTCAGCCGCCTAGCAAATATGGCCTCGAAAGTATTCTGAACTCCATCAATAATATTAGCCATGGCCTTATGTATCCTGGCTGAATCTGCCTGTGCCGCATCGAAGAAGCCACATCCTGTGATCGCTGAAGAATACCATCTAGAGAAGTCATACCTGTCATTCTCCTGAATGACACCTCCATCAATCAGCAACCACAACGGAACATGTCTCAATACTTCAAGACGCTGAATAACTTTGCTCTAATAGATAGAAGCATCACCCCAAGCATGATCCACTGCATCCATCCGTGTCAAAATACTAGAGGCTTGCTGAAAAGCAGAAGCAAGGTCCTCCATAAATCTCTTCGTCTCGACACGAACCCCTGCGATCCACTTATCTACTTCCTGTGCCATCTTTCCTAACTCCATCAAGCCACTGATCGACTCTCTAGGTATCTCCGTTGGAGGCTCTATCACTGGAATATCCTGCCCTCAAGGACGAGACAACTGCTGTACATATCCAATTAAGGCCTTGTGTTCTCTTTTCAACTTCTTATATTTCCCTTCCTTTCTGAATAGTCTATCTTTGAGGGCGAGGTAGGAGTTATCACACTCCTCTACAATCTGCGCACCAGTAGGGTGTCCCAAATCCAGAGTCGTGACCACATAATTCTCAGGTACTGCTTCGTTTCGGTCACACTCAATTCGTGGCACAGCAACGTGAAGAGTACAGGAACCATCTTCTTCAGTGGATATCTTTGAAAATTTTCTTGCTTTCTTCTTCGGTGGAGGTGCACTGATCCTATTCAAGAACTCTTCCATCTCAACCGCTGGATCAATCTCCTCACTGGGGCTTCTTCTCATTCTATCCTTAAGCCAATCAGGCACATCATACTGTATATCGAAGGGCTGCTGCTCCTGTGCCTCTACCTCTCTAACTTGCTCAACTTCTACATCATTCTGGCGAGGCTCATCGTCCTCAAGTGGCTGAGTGTCTCCTGAAACTATATCATCATCATCATTCATGGCCGCCTCTAACTCCCCGGCCAAACCGGCTAGTAATAGTCCCTCATCGCCTTAGCCGGGACAACCCTAATGCTTGACACTCCGCTAACCGGGACTCCTCCGCGGGATTAATATTGTCCTCAGATTACCTACACCGATTCAAAAGCATTCCTTTGATCAGCAACAAAAAGACCTCGTATAATTGGAGAATGCAGATGCAACTATATAACCGCGGAGGCTCTCAAGGCCGGTAGGTTCCCTCACGAATCCATCTCCTCTTTTCTCTGGACTCCCAGACTCGTAATCCGCTTCTTCGCCTGCAGTCCTCAGGATCTCCATCAAATTGTAAGTCAAGGCAATTGACCTTACCTTCAACCTGTTTACTCGCCTGTCGACCCATGCTCTAGTAAATGTCATGACTGGGATAGAGAGAGTATCTAAATCTGCAACCTCGGGCTCTGACCAATCGGGAGGTGGAAGTGGGGTATCTCTTACAGCTGCATAATCCGGATGAACAACATCCATATCCTCATTGACCTGGTCCGGAACCGAAACAACCTCACACTCCCTGATCAAGGTAATGGGCAACCGAGAAAGCATCCTTTTCCTCACTTCAATCTCATCAGCTGCATCAGCCCAATAATCTTCAATGGTGGCCTTATGTTTAAATTCTTCTGACAACACCCATTTGATGTTATGATACAGGTCATAGTGTTGTCGACTAGTGTGGTATGAGAAATGATAAAATTGAAGTTCACTTTCAGCCTCTCTAGCTGCCTGTATCGAAGGACACACCTCATCTGAGTTGCCCATGACAACTGGAAATTCTACCCCTCCCTTCTTCCTCTTCTTTTGAATTTTGTCAAAGGCAAGCAATTGCCTAGATATCTCTAGCATCAATATTCTATCTGTTGGGTACTTAGGCAGCCTGTATGGGTACGATGAAAAACTTTGCAGCCTAATATAAGAGAATCTCGGAAACCGTATGAACCAGCACCCATACCTTTCAATCAACTCTTGGGCATCCCTCGAGATCCTGTGGTGTAACCGCTCCTGAAGCAGTCTCGTGATGTACATGGTGAAGGAATCGTTGAGACGCTTGAAGTGAGGTGTGCTCGCCAAATGCAACTGTGGACAGGCCTCATGAATCTTGAACTGGTGAGAGCCACAACCGACAGGCTCCTTGTAAGATATCCCCCTGTACTTCGTCATCCGTGCCAACATATAAATTATATAGGAGCTCATATAAAAGGTCTTCATTCTCCTCAAGCTTAGGAGCTGCTCATGCAAATTATCGCTGATCATCTCGGCCCAATTGACATAGTCCTTCCCTTCTAGCACCAGGTTGATGTAATAAAACATCCAAGGCTCAAAAATCAATGACTGTGGGAAACCTCTAACCCGACTCAGCATCATGATGAGGTCACAATATTCCTGCTTCAAGTCATCCGCTATGATCTGTTTCGGCAGCTTCCTTTGAGAAGGCTTGGGAGTGCTCATCCAGTGGGTGTTAATTGTCTCCATGCATCGCTCAAAAGCAGAAGCATACATCCGTCAAATTGCTCCTCGATTTATAAATCATGTCCATGTGCACTGGGATCCTAAAGCTTCACGCAATGGCCTTCGAGTAAGTGTTGGCAAGTACCGGCTATCTGGGTGACATGATCGTATCAATGTTCCTTCGAAAGTAATTAGCACACCATCAACTAGCATTGAAATCGTCAAGTAAAAAAACCAAAGAGCTGTATATAACCCATCAACAATATTATGAAGTGGTCACGTCGATGACTTCCAACCCAACATCTCAAGCTCTTGAAGGTCTCCAGTTGATTTTGAGCCAAGTTGGTGTCTCACAACTTGCCCAACTTTGAAATAATTTTGACTCTCAGCATGAATGTTTTATCACCTTCTTGATCATGCCTGTCCGACTAATTCATTGTCTTTTGCCAGCCGCCTGCTCACCATTCCAGAAACAACAAACACCATCAGCACCATCTGTAAACAATAAGACATTGTGTAGGGGCTGCAGTCGACTTCAAGAAGCTGCAAGAACTTTCTTATTTGCAAACCTCAGCTTCTTCTCTTGAACTTCAACAGTTAGAAAAGATTTCTAAGTAGACTTTTAGTGACTTAGCAACTCTTCAGCAACTTGAACTTCTATTAATTCGTGCTTAACCAGCAATCAGCAAGTTTTCCCTTTGAAAATTCTCAGCAATTCACCTCAAGGCGTCCTTACTAGCACTGGCAACTTCAAACTTCAACAACGAATCAAGCTTCAGCCAAACTCGTACCTTCTCTAACCAGCAAGTGCGCACCTCTTAGACTCTTTGACTTTAGATTTTCAAGGCGTCCTCAAATGCAGATTTGAATTCTCAGCAACTTGCAAGTGCACCCCTCTTGACTTCAGCAATGGCACTTCTCTAGCAACTCAGTAAAAATTCAAATTCCTTAAGCCTCAGCAACAATCTTTACTTAGAACAAATTCGTACTTCTCCAACTGTGAAGAACAAGTGAGAGACCTCTCCATTTTATAGCCCAAAATCGAATTCTAGAAGGAGCCAATTTTAGCCAGTGCATTAAACTTCCACTACTCCATTTCAAAAATTTGAATTCTCCCTCTCTGGTATTTCTGACACTTGTCTCTCGACGTCAGGAATCTTGTTCTTTCTAGAAACTTGACTTTGATCGCATCTGAATTGTTTTCTAAAATTTAATTTAACCAACCTTTAATTCACCACCAGAGCTCATACTTGAAATTGAATTGACTTTCATTATCTCTGGAAAATTCATCTTTGAAGAATTCAATCAAAATTATCTAGGCAACTCACTTCAAATTCATCGTTCGGAGAAATTCACTTTGAAAAGTCATTTTATTCATCTTGCCTTAGAGAATTTTAAATTTCCCCCTTAGGAAAATTCACAATTTGAGCACGGATTAAATTCTTCACTAAAAAAGTGTCGGCGAAGTGCGGCAGACTTTGAAATCCATCTATCATCGCAAATGTTCAAAGATCAAGAAAATTTTCCAACGCTCAACTGCTGGGTACCTAACGAACGGTTCATTTTAATTTATGAATTTGAACCTTAGAAAAATATTATTCTGTTAAATTAAATTCATTCTTCGCCTGTGATCATTCTGTGTTGCTCCAGCTTGAGAAATTTGAATTCATCCTGTATTATCATCATCTCTGACTTCATCCCTGAAAAATTTGCCGGTGTTCTGAGAAGAAAATTAATTTCACCACCCTGAGCTCTAGGCGTATTTTCCAAGGGAGAAAATATTTTTGCCTTAGAAAATTTTGGTTCATTCGCCAGTGTTGGAAATTTTATCAACTTCATTTAGAAAATTTTTATTCATGCCAAGCACACTTTTATTTCTTCACTCCACACGAGCATTTTACTCCACACTAGCAAGGCGATTTTATTTAGAACTCCAATGCCTTAGAAATATTTCATCATTCATCTTATACTTTATTTCACCTTATCATCCCTGGCGCATAGCATTTGGAGAATAATATTACCACGCCTTAGCAATTTAATTCCACCTTTTGGCAATATTTTCTAACACTTATACCACTCATCACCTTTGACGCCTAGCACACTTGAGGAGGAAATTCAAAAATCACGCCCAATATTCATCTTCACCACCTCACTCGTCTTGAAAAAATCCTCTAAGACTTACCACCTTTGGCGTATTTTGCACTTGATGGAGGATAACGCCTAGTATTCACCACCTTTTACCACGCTTTGAAGTATTTTTCACCTTATTTACCACCTTCATTCACTTATTACACCTCAATCTAGGCGCATTTAGACATGCCAGGAGGATGACTCTTCGTATTCCACTTTTTTGTCTTCACTTGAGCTTGTTTGGGCGCATTTCACCCCTTGAGGAGGACGAATTCTTTTGACCTTTTGACCCTCTTCTAACTTGAGCGCATTTTTATGTAGCTGAAGGATAAGAATGTTGACTTGTTGACTCATTTCTTTCTTGGGCGCATTTTGGCCTAGCTGGTGGATAACAAAGCCTTTGAGTGACCTTTCACCTTCCGTTTTTTGTCTTGACATGCATGTATTTGGGCGCATTTTGCCTAGGGAAGAGGATGAAAATCGTTGACTTTGCTTTGACCACTCACAACTTGGGCGCATTTTACCCCCTGAGAAGGATGAACTTGCAATTTGGGCGCATTTTGAAGGTGGTGGCGGATATCTACACTTAGAAAAATTTTCAACTTTTTCCTCTTCAAGTTGGGCGCATTTTTCCATGCCTACAGGATAAACGTGTTGACTTTTCTTTGACCAGTTGCTTTGGGCGCATTTTGCCCCTGATGAAGGATGAACTCATACTTAGAAATTTTTTCGTGCTTGGCATATGCTTGAAGGCGCATTTGGGCTAGGCAGAGGGATGAAAAGGCATTGACTTCCTTTGACTTTCTCTCCTTGGGCGCATTTTGGCCTTGCTGAAGGACGAGTTTTGTTCTTAGAAATTTTCATGCCTCCTCATCAACTGGGCGCATTTTGCCATGTCCACTGGACGAAGTTCCAGAC
>VDFB02055765.1:15910-51940 GCA_007258455.2 Sequoia sempervirens
CAACCCTATCAGGTGCGTTGACACTCTGGCCAACTGACTCCCTCCGTGGACGCTGAATATTATCCTGTACTACCTGCACCTGATTCAAAGCATTCCTTTCATCAGCAAATAAAAAGACCTCCTGTATACTTGGAGAACGTGTCTCCAATGGTGATGCAACTATAACTCGTGGAAGCTCTGGCTGAGTAGGCTCCTGTCGAACTATCTCCTTTCTGGACTCCGGACCTCATGTAATCTGTTTCTTTCTGCCTGTGGTGGGTGTCCTGTGATCTCCCATCAAATTGTAAGTCAAGGCAATTGACCTACTCTTCAACCTGTTTACTCGCCTGTCGACCCATGCTCTAGTAAATGTCATGACTGGGATAGAGAGAGTATCTAAATCTGCAACCTCGGGCTCTGACCAATCGGGAGGTGGAAGTGGAGTATCTCTTACAGCTGCATAATCCGGATGAACAACATCCATATCCTCATTGACCTGGTCCGGAACCGGAACAACCTCACACTCCCTGATCAAGGTAATGGGCAACCGAGAAAGCATCCTTTTCCTCACTTCAATCTCATCAGCTGCATCAGCCCAATAATCTTCAATGGTGGCCTTATGTTTAAATTCTTCTGACAACACCCATTTGATGTTATGATGCGGGTCATAGTGTTGTCGACTAGTGTGGTATGAGAAATGATAAAATTGAAGTTCACTTTCAGCCTCTCTAGCTGCCTGTATCGAAGGACACACCTCATCTGAGTTGCCCATGACAACTGGAAATTCTACCCCTCCCTTCTTCCTCTTCTTTTGAATTTTGTCAAAGGCAAGCAATTGCCTAGATATCTCTAGCATCAATATTCTATCTGTTGGGTACTTAGGCAGCCTGTATGGGTACGATGAAAAACTTTGCAGCCTAATATAAGAGAATCTCGGAAACCGTATGAACCAGCACCCATACCTTTCAATCAACTCTTGGGCATCCCTCGAGATCCTGTGGTGTAACCGCTCCTGAAGCAGTCTCGTGATGTACATGGTGAAGGAATCGTTGACACGCTTGAAGTGAGTTGTGCTCGCCAAATGCAACTGTGGACAGGCCTCATGAATCTTGAACTGGTGAGAGCCACAACCGACAGGCTCCTTGTAAGATATCCCCCTGTACTTCGTCATCCGTGCCAACATATAAATTATATAGGAGCTCATATAAAAGGTCTTCATTCTCCTCAAGCTTAGGAGCTGCTCATGCAAATTATCGCTGATCATCTCGGCCCAATTGACATAGTCCTTCCCTTCTAGCACCAGGTTGATGTAATAAAACATCCAAGGCTCAAAAATGAATGACTGTGGGAAACCTCTAACCCGACTCAGCATCATGATGAGGTCACAATATTCCTGCTTCAAGTCATCCGCTATGATCTGTTTCGGCAGCTTCCTTCGAGAAGGCTTGGGAGTGCTCATCCAGTGGGTGTTAATTGTCTCCATGCATCGCTCAAAAGCAGAAGCATACATCCGCTCAGCTCGTTCCCTGGATTTATAAATCATGTTCATGTGCACCGGGATCCCGAAAGCTTCACCAATGGCTGCCGGAGTAAGGTTGGCAAGCACTTGGCCATCTGGTGACATGATCGACCGATGTTCCTTCTCGTAGCAATTAGCACACTCCACCATCAGCTCCGAGCATTGAACGGCTGGCAGAAAACCAGCAGCTGCATATAACCCACTTCGAACAATATTATGTGAAGTGGTCGAAGGCCGATGACTTCCAATCCCCAACATCCTGTTCTTGAAGGTCTCCAGGTTGACGGAGCCCAAGTTGGTGTCTGTCAACTTGCCCAACTTTGAAATAAATTTTGACTCTGGCATGAATGTTTTACTCAGCTTCTTGATCACAGCTTGTCTGGACGCACCATTGTCCTTGCCAGTCGCCCTTGCCTCAGCCATCTGCAAACAACAAACACTCATCAGCAATTAATTTGTAAAATAAATAAGACATTGTGTAGGGGCTGCAGTCGACTTCAAGAAGCTGCAAGAACTTTCTTATTTGCAAACCTCAGCTTCTTCTCTTGAACTTCAACAGTTAGAAAAAGATTTCTAAGTAGACTTTTAGTGACTTAGCAACTCTTCAGCAACTTGAACTTCTATTAATTCGTGCTTAACCAGCAATCAGCAAGTTTTCCCTTTGAAAATTCTCAGCAATTCACCTCAAGGCGTCCTTACTAGCACTGGCAACTTCAGACTTCAACAACGAATCAAGCTTCAGCCACACTCGTACCTTCTCTAACCAGCAAGTGCGCACCTCTTAGACTCTTTGACTTCAGATTTTCAAGGCGTCCTCAAATGCAGATTTGAATTCTCAGCAACTTGCAAGTGCACCCCTCTTGACTTCAGCAATGGCACTTCTCTAGCAACTCAGTAAAAATTCAAATTCCTTAAGCCTCAGCAACAATCTTTACTTAGAACAAATTCGTACTTCTCCAACTGTGAAGAACAAGTGAGAGACCTCTCCATTTTATAGCCCAAAATCGAATTCTAGAAGGAGCCAATTTTAGCCAGTGCATTAAACTTCCACTACTCCATTTCAAAAATTTGAATTCTCCCTCTCTGGTATTTCTGACACTTGTCTCTCGACGTCAGGAATCTTGTTCTTCTAGAAACTTGACTTTGACTGGCATCTTTGAATTTGTTTTCGAAAAATTTAATTTAAATCCAGCCTTTTAATTCACCAGCCAGAGCTCTGTCACTTGAAATTCGAATTTGACTCTTCATTATCTCTGGAAAATTCATCTTCGAAGAATTCAATCAAAATTATCTAGGCAACTCACTTCAAATTCATCATTCGGAGAAATTCACTTTGAAAAGTCATTTTATTCATCTTGCCTTAGATAATTTTAAATTTCCCTTAGGAAAATTCACAATTTGAGCACTGAATAAATTCTTCAATGAAAAAGTGTCGGCGAAGTGCGGAAGACTTGGAAATCCATCTATCATCGCAAATGTTCAGTACCCAGAAGAAAATTTTCTCCAGAACGCTTCGAATCCATGGGTACCTAACGAACGGGTTCATTTAATTTTTGAATTTTGAACCTTAGAAAAATATTATTCTGTTAAATTAAATTCATTCTTCGCCTGTGATCATTCTGTGTTGCTCCAGCTTGAGAAATTTGAATTCATCCTGTATTATCATCATCTCTGACTTCATCCCTGAAAAATTTGCCGGTGTTCTGAGAAGAAAATTAATTTCACCACCCTGAGCTCTAGGCGTATTTTCCAAGGGAGAAAATATTTTTGCCTTAGAAAATTTTGGTTCATTCGCCAGTGTTGGAAATTTTATCAACTTCATTTAGAAAATTTTTATTCATGCCAAGCACACTTTTATTTCTTCACTCCACACTAGCATTTTACTCCACACTAGCAAGGCGATTTTATTTAGAACTCCAATGCCTTAGAAATATTTCATCATTCATCTTATACTTTATTTCACCTTATTATCCCTGGCGCATAGCATTTGGAGAATAATATTACCACGCCTTAGCAATTTAATTCCACCTTTTGGCAATATTTTCTAACACTTATACCACTCATCACCTTTGACGCCTAGCACACTTGAGGAGGAAATTCAAAAATCACGCCCAATATTCATCTTCACCACCTCACTCGTCTTGAAAAAATCCTCTAAGACTTACCACCTTTGGCGTATTTTGCACTTGATGGAGGATAACGCCTAGTATTCACCACCTTTTACCACGCTTTGAAGTATTTTTCACCTTATTTACCACCTTCATTCACTTATTACACCTCAATCTAGGCGCATTTAGACATGCCAGGAGGATGACTCTTCGTATTCCACTTTTTTGTCTTCACTTGAGCTTGTTTGGGCGCATTTCACCCCTTGAGGAGGACGAATTCTTTTGACCTTTTGACCCTCTTCTAACTTGAGCGCATTTTTATGTAGCTGAAGGATAAGAATGTTGACTTGTTGACTCATTTCTTTCTTGGGCGCATTTTGGCCTAGCTGGTGGATAACAAAGCCTTTGAGTGACCTTTCACCTTCCGTTTTTTGTCTTGACATGCATGTATTTGGGCGCATTTTGCCTAGGGAAGAGGATGAAAATCGTTGACTTTGCTTTGACCACTCACAACTTGGGCGCATTTTACCCCCTGAGAAGGATGAACTTGCAATTTGGGCGCATTTTGAAGGTGGTGGCGGATATCTACACTTAGAAAAATTTTCAACTTTTTCCTCTTCAAGTTGGGCGCATTTTTCCATGCCTACAGGATAAACGTGTTGACTTTTCTTTGACCAGTTGCTTTGGGCGCATTTTGCCCCTGATGAAGGATGAACTCATACTTAGAAATTTTTTCGTGCTTGGCATATGCTTGAAGGCGCATTTGGGCTAGGCAGAGGGATGAAAAGGCATTGACTTCCTTTGACTTTCTCTCCTTGGGCGCATTTTGGCCTTGCTGAAGGACGAGTTTTGTTCTTAGAAATTTTCATGCCTCCTCATCAACTGGGCGCATTTTGCCATGTCCACTGGACGAAGTTCTAGACTTAGAATTTTTTCCTCGTTTTCCGCCAGTATTTCATGCCCTGCTATTTATAGTAAGCCCTCTGAATTTTGCATCTCTGATGCTCGAAACGACTTGAAATTTTGCACACTGCATCCTCATAACCTTGTTGCCTGTCGACACTGCCATTTTTAATCACCCTATTTTTAGCATGTTTCTGTAGGTGGTTTACTATAAATAGTAACCTCTTGTTTACGATAGCTCCATTGCTCGATTAACTTGAAATTTTAATGGGCTCCTCACCCGCGTGACCTTCATCAACATCAGCATGCGGTTGATTTACTATTTTAGCCGGTTCCAAATTGACTTACTATAAATAGTAAGTGCTCCGAATCTGAAATTTTACAAGCAGATAGCAGAATCTGATCGCGGTGGTTTACACGGTTTTATTCGACTTTTCGCCTCTTTTGGGCTCCGGAAACCCTAATTTGCTCTGCATGTGTATCAAAAGATCTGTTTCTCTTTGTTTACGCGCCCTCAGCTCATGATTCGGCGGGGGCGAAGGACACACACGCTAAAATAGCAAGTTCCTTGAGTGAGTATCTCCGTTTGCATGTCATACCATCGCGAAGCTCTCGAAAAACCCATCGGAATCATCCGACATGCAAAAGAAACCCTAACATGCAAACCCTAAAATAGCCTCGGAAGGTTGAATTCGAAGTTGTCGTCTCGTTTTGCATGTTATATCGTTGCGAAGGTCTCGAAAAACCTAGAAGGAATATGCCAACATGCAAAGAAAAACTCTGCATCTGAACCCTGAAATTTGTCCCGGAAGCTGGACTGCTAAAAATAGTAAGTTGTCTGTTTTTGCTCAAATTTTGCACCGAGTAGCCTGATGCACTCTGAATGTTGTGTGACTGTCGGAGTCTCAAAAATGCTGACGAACTGCATGTAATTTCACACTTACTAAAAATAGTAAGTACCTCGAATCGATGAAAATTTGCTGAGAACTGCTGGAAGCACACTGACAACAATGTTAAGTTCAATTTTCAATTTACTCACTCTATTTGACCTTGGACTGACCAGAAACGATGAAACCCTAATTTTCAGACTTGGTCAGTTTCATGCTTAAACTCACTGACGGGCACAACCCCTGAAAGGCGGACATCAGAAAAGAGACAGAGAGGGAGAGAGAGAGAAAAACCCAAGCCAAAAGACCAGAATGGAGCAAAAAAATTAGGGGTTCCCCATTTTGAATGGGGTGATGTGTGAAAAGGTCACAACAGGACCATGTTTTTCTTGATCCTAGTGATGCAAAGGAGTAGATGGACAGCAAGTGGATACCTAAGAATAGAGCATGAATGGAGGGCTCATAACAGTTAGGGGTAGCAAGCATGATGAGGGTGCAGACTTATAAAATCTAAACAATCATTATAAAGGTGACTGTGGACAGTCATCATAGGCAAAAGGCCAAAATGCTTGATAATGTGCAAAGAAATAAATGTGCAGCATGAGAATCACCATAAAGATGCAGGGGCAGTCATTTGAAGCTAGCAAGGATAAAGGAAATGAATGACAAGGGATCCACAGAATGAGGCAACATTTTTTGATAAGGCTAGAGAACTGTCTTGTAAAGTGTTGACACAAAGACCAGGAAATGTTTATGCTGCAAATGGGGCAGCCATTGTGTTAGTTTAAAGGGGTCAATTTGATATTGCAAAGGAAATTTTACACAGGTATAAGAAGTTGCTGCAGGAAACATCTTTGTTCAAATGCTTGATGTATGGGTAAATCTAGCACATGTTCACTTTGCACAAGGACAGTTTGCACTCGTAGTGAAAATGTATCAAAATCGTTTGAGGAAATTTTGTTTTGGCACTAACACCCGAGTTTTATTTAACTTGAACACATTATGAAGCAGAACAATGGCAAGGTTGTAAAGGAACATTATTAAAAGTAGTGCATTTGGCGCCCTCGAATTACATGTTACGCTTTGATGTTGGGTTGCAATGCAGAAGTTTTCAACTTCAACACTTCAAAAGAAAAAACGTACTGCTGATGAGGTTCGTCGAGCAGTGTTAGAATTAATGAATGCACCCTATGTGTTCGGCCGATTGTCAGCTGTGGCAAGCCCTCATACACACGGCTTTGATGAGAAGAAGATAGAGTTGCATTTTGACTGCTGTAAATATTTGCTTGATGCCGCCAAAGTTCATAGAGAAGCAGCAAAACGTGAAGAGCAGCAAAGCCATCGAGAGCTGGGAGGAAGCACGAGGAAGAGCTTGGCGAGATGATTGCATGTAATGACCCCTACTTCCTATCACCTGTCGCTGAAAGCTTATGTTTTCCCCTTTTGATTTCAGTGATGCGCGATACCACCTGCTTTTATCACCCATCACTATTATCTTTCTTCCTCTCCACATTGCTTTGGCGATGGTGTGATGGTGTGTTTTCATATCACCCATCGTTGTATTGTATCTCCCTCTTCTCATCAATTCTGCAATGCGTGTTAACTACTAGGTAGGGTTGATATAAGGCAATGGTGGGACTCGTGGGTGATGTCAAATGGCACTATATTGAGTTTTGTTTTGACGGTGAGAAATAATCAAAAGGTGAAGTGCAAGGGTAAAAGGTTTTTCATACCCCGATATAAAAGAATTAAAGCCTCCACAAATAAAAACAAAACTTTAAGTGCAGGGCAATAAAATGTAAAGTGCACGGGTAAATGAGTTTTTTACAGCCCGATGAAGAAGAATGAAGGATTTTCACCATAAAACAAACTTTTAGCTACGGTAAAAACCAATTTTCAGTTGTAGGGCAAACAATGAAAGGAGTGGGAAAGCAAGGTGCAGAAGGGGCTTTTCTTGGAGCGGGATTTTATTATTGATCAAAGGCTCTCCTGGTGCCAGTTGTCGATGAGGATTTCCATGTCGATGAGGATTTCCATTTAGGGTTGTTCCATTTTCCTTAAATGTATTTTCCTATTTCATTTGCAAGGGTCTTTTGATGGTTAAGCATTCAAGCTCATGTGAAGAGCAATTTTGTAAATTCAAGCATAGAGAAATAGAATAGTTCTGAGTCTTAGGTATAGATTCTAGCTTGTAATAGGCATAATAATTTTACAGCAGCAATGGCATATGAATGAAAATTGCAAATTCTAGGACATTTTCTCTCCCATGTATTATGTTACACAAATTATGAATAAAATGATCAATGATCTTTTATTTGCCTTCAATCTCTTCAATTGAATGTATGGTTTTGTTTCTGCTTTAGTTCAAAGAACTAATTAAATGCTTTGATGAAATCATAGGTTTGTGTGATGGAGTATTAGGATTACTAAGTAGTTTCTGTTCTAGAAATCTTGAGTTGTTTATTGCAAAGCAATATAACAATAGTCTTTAAATGCTAGGTTTAATTGCTAATGTATTACAGTTTGTTACAAATATGAGTCTGTCACCCATGGATAAAGCACTATTTTGTTAATTTGGTCATCTTTGAAGTCAATTGAGTTAGTCTTATCTGTCAGGGAACAAATTCATATTGAAAATCACTTACACACCATAAATTGTTGCAAAATTGTATGAGATCTACCCATTCTTGGCTTTTAGATAATAATTTGGTAAAGGATCAGCCAAATTCTTGAAGAATTATGTCTATTTGCAGTTGGTAGGAATGCATCTATTAATTACAATGATATTGGTAATTTGGCACAAGAGTATCAATTAAATCATTGTCAGGATCACCCTCCTAGGTCCTACAGAGCCTGAAGTGCAGAATTTAAGGCCCAACAATCCCTTACTTGTTCGTTGGCCAATCCTCGCCATTATTGACCATTGAATTGTGGCAGATTCATAGATAATGACTGAGATTAAGTATGGTTCTTAAAAAATAACCAACAGGGGGTGGGTCCAATTTTGTAGGGGCTGCATCCCTAGGTACATAGGCATAGACTATAGTTTGAAATTCTATGGGAGGTTTTGTCTTAACCAAAGTACACACCCTAACTTGTATATTCAAAGTCAAAACATTGAACATTTTAAGGTTTAATTTCCAACATAATAATAGTCATTTTGAGTGGAGATAGATTGCATGTTAAGTGTATAGCCAACTTCTTTGTACCAATTTGCTCCAGTATAAAGCAAGCAATTCGTAACATTTCAAAATAATTCCTATATTCCCATCAGGTTGAGTTTTAATTTATTATTATTGCTCCTTACCAAAGTAAGAAAACGATCTAAGAAGCAAGACAAGGTAGCATGGTGAGGGTTTTCTCCCTTTGGACTCTTTAGCTTGCTATTACCATGTTATTGTTAGATTGCTAGAAGGGAAGAGCTTGTTGCTTTGGCAATTCATAATATGTTAAAGATTGTTATAATATTTAGTTTGCTGTAACAAGGATTATTAATTATTGACTATTCTCTAACTGAAAACATTTCGATGAACTATGTCTTTCATGAACCATTCGGAATGATACCGTATAATTAGTTGAGGGGGATCTTAAGTGGAAAAGGGTTGGGTCTGACATTGAACTGCTTATCATTGTTTTCCTCATCACCCCATTATTGCAATGATAGATGTTGAAGCTAGCCGACTCACAAAATAACATGAGCATATGCTGTAATAGAGTAGGCCATTAAGCTTTTACATAACTGCGCCTATAGAATAGTAGTCTAGTTCCATGAAGAAAATAGTAGTAAACTATTATGTTTTGACTTGAAATAGAGGAATCTTTTCTAATCAGAGCATGTATCTGTTATATAATGTTTTGAGCAACAGTATATTTTCTTGTTTTGTAGAGTTGGAAATGAGTATGGAGCACTGGTGGATTTTATAGCCTTTGAGATTTCAAATGTCCTCTATAATTCATGATCCACTGCAAGTTGTCTTTGTTATTTCTAGCCTAAATTGACTATTTATAAACTATTTCTCATGCGCTTCGATTGTTTTTTCATGCATGTATTGAATTACAATGATGAATATTTGAAAAACAAAAATATTACCACATCTTTTTTGTCTAATATTTATCATAGTGAATCACAATGATGAATATTAAGAGAAAAACAGTATTACGGCATCTCCTCTTTTGTATAATATTCATTGAAATGAATCACTACATTGAATATTACACAAAAGAAAGTGTTACAACTTGGTGCACATTTTTCTTGTTTTTTTAGTTAACGGGTCTTTCCATACTTTCCAAAACATTAAAATACACTCATACATATACTTATTATGAGCAGGTTGTCAATGCTGTACGAGGAAGAGTCCCTGTGCTATTGGATGGTGGCATTCGTCGTGGTACAGATGTGTTCAAAGCATTAGCTCTTGGAGCACAAGCAGTTCTGGTCTGTAATGCCATCTATCTTGCACATTTATCATCTTTTTCATATTACTGTTTTTAGTGGGTATTTATATATGGAAGCTTTCAATGCACCATAGGAAAATGACAGGAATTCACTTGGTAAATATTATATAGAAAATATAGAATGGCCAAATAAATGGATTGGCTTCACATGATTTCATTCCTGTTTTCTTGCATGTAAGTACGAGTCTCAAGTTCTTTTTCCAATTTGCAATGAATTACACTGCAGGTGGGAAGGCCAATAATATTTGGTCTCGCAGTGAAAGGCCAGAGTGGTGTTAAGAAAGTGTTAGATATGCTTCATGATGAGCTTGAATTGGCTATGTCTCTCAGTGGTTGTTGTTCTGTCAAAGCTATCACTAGGTCTCATGTTCAAACTGAGCATGAAATGATGCGTTCATTGCTATGATATGATAAACACAGATGAGAATTGAACATATTTTTTAGTTTGCTCTTGTTAGTACATCATGACTTTGAACTCGCATTGAAGAGGGTCATTCATGATGCAATTCAAAAACTATGGATTCTCTATTTTGATATTCCATAAAAAAAGGGGCTCTATGATCTAACTTGAAGGGTTTTTTTTTTTTAATGCTAGTAAAATATTTCAAAATACTACCATGCCAACCAGCTATAATAATACGTACAATCTCTAGGTCTTTATCCAAGTAGAAGCCATAGCAACTATCGTTAATGCGAGGTTTTTGTTTTATCATGTGCCATGGAAGCTATTGTTATCGTGATGTAATTGTGAGACGGTGTATCATGTTTTTTAAAACAATGCTAGCATGTCAAATGTGTGTCTGTGATGCTCTGTGTCAGCAATTTTTAATTTAAGCGATTGTGTTTATGATACATAATCTTGAATTACTCTTCTTATTTTCTTAAAATAAATTTGAAAAATCTTTGATAAATAATGTTTAGAAGTTAAAAACGCTTTTGATATGATATTATAGAGTTTTTGAGAATCAATAGTATCATATCTTTTTCAATAATGTCTAGTATATTGCTAACATGCTGGTGCAGGAGCACCTATACCTCATTCTCAACTTGTGATTATTTGAAGGTGGACAGATGGTCAATAGGTAGAGTGAGTCTTTTGGATGTTTTTGTCTTGAGTAAGGTCAATTAAGACCATTAGACATGTTCTAGGTGAAGTTTTGAGTTATCAGTTTGAGTCTTGCACTAAAGAGTTTTGTAGCCTTTTTAAGGCAAATTGGAGAATTTACATGTAAAAGGGTGCAAGGTTAGTGTCATGTCAATAATAAGGCTATTATCAAGCCACTAGCATGGTCTTAGAGGTGTCCTAGGAATTTCAATACATTTGAAAGGTCAAAAAATTAAAACATTTCAATAGTGATGTTAACAACCTTGAAATTAGTGTGTTTTATGTTTCATGTGATCATAAAAGATTAAAAAGTCAGTTGTAGAGGTGGTTGTTCGGTAATTGAGGTGTAAAGGCCCTTAAAAGGCATAAAGTGATCATTGTAAAGGTTGTTGATGGTTGAGGATTCAAAATACAAGCTCTTGACATTCAAAAATTTGTGTTTTTCTTCAAAATTTCTGTATTTTTCTTGTTTTGCAGCACTGTACAGTCACATACAGACATATTTTGATGTGAAATCAATTCCATGTCGTGAAGATATGTGTTAACTTTGATTTGAATCTGATTTGAGGGCTTAAGGCATTGATTTGAGTTAGAAATCTTCATTTCTTTGCATACAGCCCGGTTACCCTGTTTTTTAGGGTTTTGTAGTCCAAACATGATATAAAGGGGCTCTTACAGTTTTTGTGATTACTGTATCTTGTGTAAGAGGCCCCATGGATACTGTTTTAATTGTAGGATGTATGAATAGGGCATAGAATGAGAAATAAAGAAGGTATAGCTGTTGTCCTCAAGAGTTTTGTGAAGAAAAGCATGTGAAATGAGAGGTTCAAGCCTAGGTTTAAACAAAATATGTATGGGAGATCTGATTTTATGAATTTTTATCCATGTGTAAACCTAATGGGTTGTGTTTGAGTTGGTTTTGAGGTCTGGGAGGTCATAGAAGTAGGAGATTCAATAAACCCTCATCATTTTGGCCTAAAACAAGGGTTTTTGGGTTTGGAAAGAATCTAGCTGTACAAGTGGAATCTTTTTTGTGGATTTGGAGGTTTGGAGGCATAAAAATTGCTTCCCCAAGATTTCATGGGCATATGACAAGTTTAAAGATTAGTTGCTTTGTAAAATAGGCCTAATTAGCCTAATTAGCACAACCTAGAAAGGGTGATTTTGGTGATTTGTTCCAAAGGACTTGTACTTTCCCTTGAAGTATGTTTAATAACCCAAAAATGGGTGTCTAAAACCATCAAGGGTTTGTCTAGTTTTTTGGGAAAGTTTTGAGTTATTGGGCAAAAAACTAGGTTTGCACTGCTACAAAGATTTAAGGAGTCAAAGTGTGAAATCTAACTTTTGTTGTTTGTCAGGCTTTGAGAGTTGTCTGGATTGTTTAAATTTGTCATTCTAAACTTGTTGGAAGCCTCTTAAATGCAAGTTGATAGGTTGGTTGAGTTGAGCCTCCCAGGTCTACATCAAAGTGGTATCAAAGCTTCAGGGAAAGGATTCCTTCTTGGTAAGTTGATTGATTTTGCAGGATTAAAGGCAATTGAATTGGAGAAGATGCCTCCTAAGAATGTTGGTGTTGCTAGGGAGTTGCAAGATTTGAAGGAAAAGCATGCTAAGCTTGTAGAATCTCACAACACAGTGTTGGCAAGGCTTGCAGCCTTGGAAACAAAGAAAAGGGAGAGATGTTGAGGAAGAGAGTGAAACAGAAGAAGATGAAGAAGACTATGAAGATGATAATGAAGACCTAGATCCTGAAGATCAAAGGATGGTGAAGCTTCTCAAGGCAGTAAAAGGTGGTACTTACAAGGTAAAAGTTGATCTTCCTGTTTATGGTGGTAATATTAATGAAGAGGAATTACTTGACTGGATAGCTTCCATGGATAACTACTTTGAAAGTGAGGATGTTCCAGAAGAGCAGATGGTGAAGGTTGCAAAAACAAAGTTAAAAGTACATGCTCTACTTTGGTGGGATTATGAACAAGCAGAGAGAAGGAGACAAGGAAAATCAAGGATTGTTTCATGGGACAAGATGGTGCAGAAGTTAAAAGGTAAGTTCCTTCCAAAGGACTATGAGGTTCAGTTATATAAAAAGTTGCAAGGTCTGAAACAAAAAGAACTAGATGTTAAAGCTTACACTGATGAGTTTTACAAATTGAGTATAAGGTCTAGGAAGGATGAAGATGAGGCTGAAAAGGTGGCTAGGTATCTAGGTGGTTTAAGGTTTAATATTCAAGATGAACTTGTGGTTGCTAACCCCAAATCTATGGAAGAATGTTTTCAACTTGCAATTAGGGTGGAGGAGAAACTTAAAAGGAGACAAGAGAAGGCAGTAAGAGGTAGAGGTGGTACATCAGGAGGTAGAGGCACCTTTCCAACACAAAGCAAATCCAAAGAGGGTCAAGAAGATGTGGGAAAAGGCAAAGAGCAAGGGACTGATTTTAGAGGTGGATGGAGAGGTGGAAGAGCAGATCATAGAGGAAGAGATTCAAATGAATTTGCTGGAAGATGCTACAAATGTGGTGAGTTTGGTCACCCTGCCTTCAAGTGTCCTGATAAATTTAGTACTGCTGCAAGTGGAAGTGAAAGGAAAGGTGATAAAAGAGTCCAATATGTGCAAGGAGATGAAGAAGAGAGTGTGAGTTCAACAAGTAGACCTACAGATCCAGAAGTAGGAGAGGCACTCATGGTGAGAAGGACCTTGTTGCAAGGACAAAAAGAAGAAGATTTGAGCCAAAGGAGCCTATTCAAAACCTCATGCAAATGTAAATGTAAGGTGTGTCAAGTTGTAATTGATTCTGGTTCTCAGGATAATATGGTGTCTAGGGAGATGGTAGATAAGTTGCACCTAGAAAAGATACCTCATGAAGCACCCTACAAAGTTTCTTGGGTGAATGATAGCCAAAGTTTAGTGGTGAATGAGCAAGCTTATGTGGATTTCCAGATTGGGGAGTACAAGGATAGAGTCCTATGTGACATATTGCCAATGGACTGTTGCCATCTGCTCTTGGGAAGGCCATGGCAGTTTGCTAAGAAGTCTATGTATGATGGTTGGGCAAACACATATACTATTAGGAAAGATAATCAGAATTTCAAGCTAACTCCTTTGCAGGGAAAAGAGAAGGACAAAGGCAAAGCTAAGGTGGTAATCTTTGGAAGAAAAGAACCTATAAAGCTTGAGGATGGTAAGAATAATTTGTTTTCTGTTTTGGAGCAAAGTTTTGATGTTGGAACAGTAAAAAGAACACCTCCAAATGGTGTTAGAACAATGGAAAGCTCATTCTTGACAACGGAAGGAAAAGACAGCATGCTAAGTTCTGATTTAGTTAGAGTAAATGCTGATAAGATTGCAGGACAGTATGGGAAACAGGGTGGAATGCATGGAGAGGACTTCATGAAGAAAAGTGGAATTATGGTTGGGGCTGTTATCTGTCCCATAGTTGAGTGCAATGTTGCTGAACAAGTGAGATTTTCCAATAGAAGGATGGACAAGGTTGCTGATACAAGGGCACATGCTAATGATGGCATAAAAGGTCTGAAAACAGTGGATAGGAAACAAGGGCAGTCAAGAATCAAAGGTCTGATCACAGTGGCAAAAGGACAAAAAATACAGAGGATGGTGCAACAATATGAGCATGGAGGTAAGCCAAAGGGAAATGCAGGTCAAGAGGACACTAGTTCTTGTCTGTTTTCAGGTGTTAGGAAAGATATACAACCTGGTATTTATCAAAGAACAAAGGAGAATTCATATTCAGGTCTGACTGTTGAGGACAGTCTAATTCCAAGAGCAAACACAGTCCACCAAGTGCACCATGCAGAGCTGATTCCAAGTTCCATGAGCATGCATCAGGGCAGAGAATTAGTGTACCAATGGAGCCTTCAAGGAACTTGGACACAATGGTATCAAACACCACTCATGAGGCATGAGTTCTTTCTAGGGGGGGTGTATGGTGCAGGAGCACCTATACCTCATTCTCACCTTGTGATTATTTGAAGGTGGACAGATGGTCAATAGGTAGAGTGAGCCTTTTCGATGTTTTTGTGTTGATTAAGGTCAATTAAGACCATTAGACATGTTCTAAGTGAAGTTTTGAGTTATGAGTTTGAGTCTTGCACTAAAGAGTTTTGTAGCCTTTTTAAGGCAAATTTGAGAATTTACATGTAAAAGGGTACAAGGTTAGTGTCATGTCAATAATAAGGCTATTATCAAGCCACTAGCATGGTCTTAGAGGTGTTCTAGGAGTTTCAATACATTTGAAAGGTCAAAAAATTAAAACATTTCAATAGTGATGTTAACAACTTTGAAATTAGTGTGTTTTATGTTTCATGTGATCATAAAAGATTAAAAAGTAAATTGTAGAGGTGGTTGTTTGGTAGTTGAAGTGTAAAGGCCTTTAAAAGGCATAAAGTGATCATTGTAAAGGTTGTTGATGGTTGAGGATTCAAAATACAAGCTCTTGACATTCAAAAATCTGTGTTTTTCTTCAAAATTTATGTATTTTTCTTGTTTTCCAGCACTGTACAGTCACATACAGCCATATTTTGATGTGAAATCAATTCCATGTCGTGAAGATATCTGTTAGCTTTGATTTGAATATGATTTGAGGGTTTAAGGCGTTGGTTTGAGTTAGAAAGCTTCATTTCTTTGCATACAGCACGGTTACCCTGTTTTTTAGGGTTTTGTAGTCCAAACATGATATAAAGGGGCTCTTACATTTTTTGTGATTACTGTAGCTTGTGTAAGAGGCCCCATGGATACTATTGTAATTGTAGGATGCATGAATAGGGTGTAGGATGAGAAATAAGAAAGGTATAGCTGCTGTCTTCAAGAGTTTTGTGAATAAAAGCATGTGAAATAAGAGGTTCAAGCCTAGGTTTCAACAAAATATGTATGGAAGATTTGATTTTATGAATTTTTATCCATGTGCAGACCTAATGGTTTGTGTCTGAGTTGGTTTTGAGGTCTGGGAGGTCATGGAAGTAGGAGATTCAATAAACCCTCATGATTTTGGCCTAAAACAAGGGTTTTTGGGTTTGACAAGAATTTGGCCGTACAAGTGGAATCTTTTTGTGGATTTGGAGGTTTGGAGGCATAAAAATTGTTGCCTCAAGATTTCATGGGCATATGACAAGTTTAGAGACTAGTTGCTTTGTAAAATAGGCCTAATCAACCTAATTAGCACAACCTAGAAAGGGTGATTTTGGTGATTTGGTCCAAAGAACTTGTACTTTCCCTTGAAGTATGTTTAATAACCCCAAAATGGGTGTCTAAAACCATCAAGGGTTTGTCTAGTGTTTTGGGAAAGTTTTGAGTTATTGGGCAAAAAACTAGGTTTGCACTATTACAAGGATTCAAGGAGTCAAAGTGTGAAATCGGACTTCTGTTGTTTGTCAGGTTTTGAGAGTTGTTTGGATTGTTTAAATTTGTCATTCTAAACTTGTTGGAAGCCTCTTAAAGGCAAGTTGATAGGTTGGTTGAGTTGAGCCTCCCAGGTCTACATCACATGCTTAAATGAATGTGTTAGTTGTTGATTGGAATAATGAAGTGTGTATGGAATTTTTAATTGTCGTTTCTTACAATAATCTGGTTTTAGCATGGATTATGATTTTCAAAATTGTAGTAAGTTAGAAATTTTTATTGACATGCTAATATGCTCTTGTATTAAGAAAGTAACAATAAACACATGTTAAATTATAAGTGACCTAGTGCTTATTATCTTCAAACTCAATATCCAATGGCTATGAATAGTTTGGAATAGGGACAGTTAGGGCTGATATCACCCCATCTTTCGAACAGGATTGCAATTTTAAGTAATTTGGGTTTCAGATTTACATTTCCTACATCAATGATATGACGATTCCTCTCTACATCAAGGATTCTATTGATAAGATCTTGGAGTCTATTGCCCCTGGATAAGGCTTGTTGCTTTTATGCTCTGATGAATATATAATTGGACATGGTCTCAAGTCATTAATTATTCTGGGTCTTATACTGTTTTGTGTCAAAGGATGGTTCAATGCTATGTTTATTTTGTGCCCTTATAGTTATAAGGACCTATAATAGATTATATTTCCACATTTTCAAATGGTTGTCTAATCAATATCTTTGTATGAATTATTATTAAATATGAAAATGTGACTCAAGTAATGTAATAAAGGATAAACATTAAGAGTCCAAACCAAGGGTATTCTTTTGGTCATTTTAGTCCATATTCAATTTATTACTATCTTTTGCTTATCACTAAGTTTATTTTGTTCTTTTCAAAACTAATTATAATTTAAGTGTGTGAATGAATTAATTAATTGTAGCAATTTTTTAATATAATGACAAAGTGTTTGTCTTAGTGTTTTGCAATTTTCCATACACTATTAAGTGTTTTGAAGCCTTTGGAGAGGCTTTGAGTGACATGTGTCATTCAATCATGTCACATTGCTTTCCATCCAATGATGCATGGGGATTTAAGGTTGATAATGAGGAATTTCTAAGGTGGATCCTTTACATTGCTACACATCAATTATGGCAGGCCTAGTTCTTCATTTTTCCAATGGTAATGTCTTTGTCAACAACTACATTTTTCTTTTCTTAATATTTTGACTATAAGGCTCCCCAACGCATGCCACATGAAGTTCTCCCATGGTTTCAAGTAACTAGAATAGAGTATTTCATTCATATATTGGCAAGATGCATATAATACACCAAGTTAGCTTAGATCTAATGACCTAAGGAATGGGGTCCATTCTTTAGCTGATTTGTAAAGTAATAAGGCCTTGTAACCAAATTTTGAATGTAGGGCACTCAAAGGAAGATTAGAGGCATGTACATTATGCCACTTTGGTATATTACAAACTTTCTCATGCTTGCCTAATATTTTTTAGTTGTAGAGTTCCGTGTTATGTGGGAATTGAGCCACAATTTCCAAATTCTCCAATGTTGCATGTGCAATAGTGCTAACCTCAACCACTCCATTAGTCCTAGATAAGATGTGTAGCAACTCTAGCATGGCCTATGATAGTTCATTCAATATTGAAGGTTGCATGCACGTAATGGGAGTGTATAATGCAATGGGGTGTTTTAATAGCTTATAAACAATAATGGCCATAGAGCTACTCCATCATGGCTCCTTTTCTCATGTTGCTTTCAAGGGAACTTCCCCTCTACCATATACGAATTTTGAATTCAAGATGTCTTGAGGGGAAATTCCATTGAATTGTGGGTATTTTTCTACAAAAAGAGTGCCAACATGCCAAATTGTAATTAGATTTTTCCTTGTATACATGAACTCTACAAGCCTTGTGCACAATTTGAATTCTCAACCTCTTTGCATAGGCTCTAGGGGAACCTTTGTATATGTGTCTAGAAATGCCTAGCTACTCATGTTGTATGTAGGTGAACTATATATCTTGAAGTATTCATTATAAGAGATTGAGGTACTTGTTATACTATTTATGGAAGTTGTCTATTGATAAGTTGTCTAATACATATTTATGATTGTGCTTTCTATTATTTTTGTAGACTATTATCTAGTGTGTTGCAAATCCTTAATAAGGATTACAAAGAGCTATCTATCTTGATTTGCAACCTTTTAATTTTCAATTATTTATTTTTACATCTCTTTTTTGTCCCATGTTAGTTAGACTTAAGCTAGAGTAGGTAAGGAGTTGATCTTGTAATATATGAGATTGGCTTGTAGATCAATCCCCCATTTGCAAGACTCTCCATGTTTGATGCCCTGCATGCCTCTTTTATCTCTCATATGAGGCTTGATATTTTATATCTTATGGGCATGTTCACTCAATTTATATAGGCACCCTATGAGCTACATTGAAGGTAGTCAAGTGGATTCTGTTGGGTGAAAATTATGCAATCAACTTTTCAATAGATTACACAACTAGGACTTTAGCCACAACTATGTGAGATATGAATCTCTCCTCTTAGAAAAGGGGAGGCACCCTGCTTACTGCTGACGGAAGCGATGGTAAAACAAATAAAGCAATTACACAATGTACATAATACTTACGAAGTGGGGGGGGGTGTGTCACATTCATCCTTCTCTCTTTTTTCAAAGAAGATGTTTACAATGCTTCACTGTTGGAAGTTCTCAATTCACAATAACCTAAAACGATCAACAAGCAGTAATGCCAATACCTCTATCTTGTCAAAGCAAAGCGTAGAGATACCAGAAGTGATTAACAATAAACAAGTAAACTAAAAGGGAAAGCTCACGAAGGCACAAAGTCGTTCCGTAGCTTTTTCAATGGTGGATCTGTGAAAGATGTGCCGTTTGTTGCATTAGAAGCACAAAGTCTTCTCAAATACAACAATTCCTCGAACAGTATGAACAATTACAAGTGCAAAGTCTTTTAGATCATCCAACCAAAGTATCCAAAGAGCATGAACAATTACAAGCACAAAGTCTTGTAGATCATTCAACAATAGTTAAACAAAACACAAATGTAAATCTAAGTAAAAGATGTAACACAAAGTTTACATAAATTGCTTAGATTCTTTCAGATATTACCTACTAATTACCACCAAAAGAGATCAATTCACAAGACTATTGAATCCAACACAAAGTCTAGTTTGCTTTCTTCTTCTTTATTGATCAGATTTCGTTCACAAAGCATGAACACAAAGTTTCACAATTTGTTTCAAAAAGGGCAGCACTTTGTTGCAAAATACTAAAAGATGAATAATACAAAGGAAATCCCTCACATATATATGGAAAGAGTGAAGAGCAAAATTAGGAAACTAATTGAGAAAATTAAGGAAAGTTGGGTGAACGATTCAAGGAGATCTCACCTAACTTTGCACCAAGTTCGAGATGTAATCTTTTGAAAACAAATTACACTTTGACTTTGGTCAAAGTTAGGTGAGATCTCCTTGAATCGCTCACCCAACTTTCCTTAATTTTCTCAATTAGTTTCCTAATTTTGCTCTTCCCTCTTTCCATATATATGAGGGATTTCCTTTGTATTATCCATCTTTTAGTATTTTGCAACGAAGTGCTACCCTTTTTGAAACAAATTGTGAAACTTTGTGTTCATGCTTTGCGAACGAAATTTGATCAATAAAGAAGAAGATTGCAAACCAGACTTTGTGTTGGATTCGATAGTCTTGTGAATTGATCTCTTTTGGTGGTAATTAGTAGGTGATATCTGAAAGACTCTAAGCAATTTATGTAAACTTTGTGTTACATCTTTTACTTAGATTTATATTTGTGTTTTGTTTAACTATTGTTGAATGATCTACAAGACTTTGCGCTTGTAATTGTTCATGCTCTTTGGATACTTTGGTTGGATGATCCACAAGACTTTGTGCTTGTAATTGTTCATGTTGTTCAAGGAATTGTCGTATTGAGAGGACTTTGTGCTTCTAATGCAATAAACGACACATCTTTCACAAATCCACCATTGAAAAAGCTACAGAACGACTTTGTGCCTTTGTGAGTTTTCCCTTTTATTTTACTTGTTTATTGTTAATCACTTCTGGTATCTCTACGCTCTGCTTTGACAAGATAGAGGTATTGGCATTATTGCTTGTTGATCGTTTTAGGTTATTGTGAATTGAGAACTTCCAACAGTGAAGCATTGTAAACATCTTCTCTAAAAAAGGAGGGAAGGATGAATGTGACACACCCCCCACTTCATAAGTATTGTGTACATTGTGTAATTACTTTATTTGTTTTACCATCGCTTCCATCAGCAGTAAGCAGGGCGCCTCCCCTTTTCTGAGTAGGAGAGATTCATATCTCACATAGTTGTGGCTAAAGTCCTAGTTGTGTAATTGTTGTGACCTTTTTCACACATCGCCCCATTGCAAATGGGGAACCCCTAATTTTGGCTTTCCTTTTCGATCGTTTTGTTGTCTTTCTTTTCTACTGTCCGTCTTTTTGGGATGTTCCCACCGTTGAACCTTAACGTGAAATTTGGCCAAGTCTAAGAATTAGGGTTTTGAACTTTCCTACCAATTTGAGGTCAAATGAAGTAAATAAATTGAGATTTGAGATTAACGTTGATGTCAACATGCTTCCAACAGGTTTCCACTGAAATTTCATCAGATTCTGACTACTTACTATTTTTAGTAAGTGTGCAATTCAAGGCATTTTCTCAGCATTTTTGAAGTTCTAACAGTCACACTGCATTCAGAGCACATCAGGCAACTCGCGTGCAAAATTTGAGCAAAAACGGATGACTTGCTATTTTTAGCAGTCCAGCTTCCAGAGCGAATTCTAGGCTCTACATGTTACACTTTCTTATGCATGTCCGGAGATTCTTTGTGGGTTTTTCGAGACCTTCGCGGTGATATGACATGCAAAGCAGGATAACAACTTTCAGCTTTCAGCCTTCGGAGGCCGATATTAGGGTTTGCATGCAGATTTTCTAAGCGCATGTCGACATATTCTTTCTGGGTTTTCCAAGAGCTTCGCAATGGTGTAACATGCAAGTGGAACTGATCACTTTTCAGAAACTTACTATTTTTAGCCAATGCTTGCATGTTGAAGATTTTTTTGGGTTTTTCTGGGTTTTCCAAGATTTTTCGGGCAATGTGACATGCAAAATCATCTGATGACCGGTTGGCCACTTTTTCAGCCACTTTCTATTTTTAGCAGGTACCACTTAGGCAGCTGCTCAGCATTTCAGAACCACGAACTGATCATCATGCCACTGAAACGAGGTCAAACAGAGCTCATTTGAAGAACACGCAAGAAAATTAGGGTTTCGAGCTTGAGAGCTAAAAATGAGGAATCAGACGTCAAAATGTCCAAAATTGAAGTATCCACCACGATCAGCACCTTCCAAGGGGTCTTCTGGCAAAATTTGAAGGCAATCGGAGCACTTGCTATTTTTAGTAAGGTATTCTCAACACGGGCTATAAATAGAAAGTCAATCTCAGGCGCCGGCACAGAAAGGCAAGTTCACCAACGAGGAGCACGCTGTCCAAATTTCAAGTCAAACGGAACTAAGGAAGTCTCAGAAACAAGCACTTACTATAAATAGTAAGTCACTTCGGAAGCGGCTATAAATGGCAGGTCAACATCAAGTCTCAGTAGGAACAGGTCAAGCAAGTGATGAAGACCCTATGGCGCAAATTTCAGATCAAACGGAGCTATAGAGGATGGAAAATCAGACACTTACTATTTTTAGCAGGTTAGTTTTCCTAAAATCAAGGGCAGAACACGACAGCCATGCAAATGTAGAATCCAGCCACGATCACCACACTTCGGGCATTCAACACATGAAATTTGAGCTCATTCTGAACATTTACTATTTTTAGCAGGTTGCTAAAAATAGCAGAGGCATACGGGTACCGGGCACCAGCAACTCAAACATGTCACCAGGATCCGAACAAAGCAAAATCCAGCCTCTTTGGAGCTTGAAATTAGCTTGAAGTGCAAAATTGACAAACTTTCTAAAAATAGCAAATTAGGGTTAGCATGATCAAGTCACCCTAAATCTGGCAAAAGGGCAAGAAATCCACCAAGTTTGATATGTTTTTCAGGTCCAGCATCAAAACTTGCTTTAAAAGGCCAAAGACAGATCAAAATTCTTGAAGTGTTTGAAAAATGAAAGCATACCCCTCCATTTGCGCCCTCAAGCTGGCAAGAGTCTTGAAAATTTTCTAAGTCATGAAAATTGGAAGCTCCACTAGCAAAATGCGCCTTGCTTTGCCTGGGAAACTTGGATGAGACTATCTAAGTATGAAAAATGGAAGTAGCACCCCCCAAGATGCGCCTTAGGAAGAAGGACAATTGAAAATTCTCTAAGTATTGACAAAAATGGAAGTAGGCCATGGGAAATGCGCCCAAGTGCAAAGAGGTAGCTTGAAAACTCCTAAGGCAAGTTAAAATGAAAGTTCAAAGGGTAAAATGTGCCCTTGAGGGAGGAGTTGATGAAAATATTCTAAGTTTTGCAAATTTGAAGCTCCCTATCACATATGCGCCCTTGCCAACTTGAAGGAGGTTGAGAATTTTCTAAGTTTCAAAAATTGGAAGTAGGGGGTCCTAAATGCGCCCTAGCTTGAGAAGTGGATAGAAAATTTTACTAAGTGTAAAAAAAATGAAAGCTCATGCCTCCATATGCGCCCTTGAGGGAGGAAGGCATGAGAAATTTACTAAGTCTTTCAAACTGGAAACACCACCTACCAAATGCGCCTAAGCCTGAAGAGTTCAAAAATTTGCCTAAGTTAAAAACTTGGAGCAGGGTACCCCAAATGCGCCCTCCATGGATTAGGAATGGAAAAGGTTCTAAGTGTCATAAATTGGATGCTCCATGGGTCAAATGCGCCCCTCTTTGAAGAGGAGCTTGGAAATTTTACCAAGTGTAAGAAAATTGAAAGCTCCACCCTCCATATGCGCCTGGAAAGAGAAGAGGAGACTTGGAATTGTTCTAAGTTTCGAAAATGGAAGTAAGGGGTCCTAAATGCGCCCTACCTTGAAGAGGATGATGAAAAATTTTCTAAGGCACACAAACTTGAAGCTCCCTGCCTCATTTGCACCTTGACTCATAAGTGGACTCTTGAAATTTTCTAAGTATAAGAAGTGAAAGCACACCCTTTGAAATGCGCCCACCAAGCTGAAGAAGGTAAGTTAAAAATCTCTAAGGCATGGAAACTAGAGGCTGGACCCCCTAAATGCGCCTTCACTTAGAGATGGAGGAGAAAGTTGGTTAAGTGTTCAAAACCTGAAATATGCTCCCTTGTTTGCGCCTTGAGGAAAGACATGGAAGTTGTGCTAAGTATTTGAAGATGGAAGTAGCCTACATCATATGCGCCTGAGTTTGTGGAGGTGTAGGGAAAAGTCTCTAAGGATGGAATTGGAAGTAGACATGTGAAAATGCGCCCTTGAGGTTAGAGCTAAGAAGGTCAAGAGCTGAAAAGTTTCTAAGTGTCCAAAGTGAAAGCATGACCATTGGTTTGCGCCTAAGAGCTCAAAGAACAAAATTTTATCAAGTGTTCAGAAGTGGAACCTCTAGGGTGGATATGCGCCTAGGCTTGAGGGAGGAGTTAGAAAATGTTTAAAGGTCACAAATTGAAAGCTCCATGACTAAAATGCGCCCAAAGATATTGGAGGTTAGAAATTCTCACTAAGGCATTTGAATCTGAAGCTTGTTGGCCCAAATGCGCCCTTGACTTGTGGGGGTTTGAAAAATGGTCAAAAGTTGAAGCACAACCTATTAAATAAGCCCCAGGTTGGAAGAGCGGGTTTTAGAATATTTTAAGTGTCTAAATTTGAAGCACATCCCTCCAAGTGCGCTTTAACTTGTGAGGAGCTTTGAAAACGTCCCAGGATGGAGAATGGTGTTAGGCGTTGGTTTTAAAAAAATATTCTCCAGGACATACAAGTGTGATCAAGGCATTAAAATTTTCCAAGTGAATTAATAAAAAATTTCTCACCACAGGAAGGATTGAAAATGAATAAAATTTCCTAAGGAAAAATTTTCAAAATGCTAAATGATTTAAAAAATTTCTAAGGCAAAGTATTTTCTTCCTTAGGAAATTACGCCTAGACATGGAGGATGATGAAATTTCTTAAGACATGAATAAATTGCCAGGTGAGGAGTCCGATGATGCTAGCTTCACAGGGTTGATAAATATTTTCAAGTCAGAGCAACAAGAAATGTTCACAGATGAAGAAATGGATTAAATTTGATGAAAATTATTTTTCTAAGGTCCAAAATTCAAAAAATTAAATGAACCCATTCGTTGTGTACCCATGGATTCAACGCGTTCTAAAGAAAATTTTCTTCTGGGTATTGGACGTCTGCGATGAGGAATGGATTTTAAAGTCTTCCACACTTTGTCGAGGCCTTCAAGGTGAATATTTTTGATGGGCACCAGGTTGATGAATTTTCCTAAGGGAAAATTTAAAATTTCTAAGGCATGGAATAAAATGTGTTGTTGACATAAAATTGCCTTGGCCGATGAATTTGAAGGTGATCGCCTAGATGATTTTTGATCAAATTCCTGATGAAAGGATTTTTCTCGAGCCTGAGTTAGAGTGAAGTGTGCCAAGCATAATACAAGATGGGTTGGAAAATTGGCTAAGGCATGAAGAATTTGAACGCAAAATTGGCTAGTGAAGATGATGAACCCTTGGAGATCAAAGTGTGAAGATCAAGTAAGTAAGGTGAATTTATATTATGATGTGTTCTACTGCTCTTCTCCTTGCTTGTTTTGTAGGAGGAACATCGAGGTTGGGCGGTGATGACTCAAATAATGAAGCAAATACTCCAAGACTACATTTCAGCCTAGATGGAGGAAAGTTGCAAGAAAATGGCTAAGTGTTGAGACTTAGTGACAGAGAAGAAATGTTTTCGAAACTCAAGATGGAGAAAAGAATGGAAGTTCGAGCAAGGTCGAAGAACAACGTCAAGAAGAAGATCAAGAGCAGTTGAACTCCAGATTCTACCAAATTTTATTATCTGAGAGACTCTTTTACCCTCCTCCAAGCGATCAAGAGAATTGGCTGAACGCGAACAACAGAGCAGTGTGAACGCGTTTCGAGGCTGGAATCTTCTAGAAGGTGGTGGCCATTAATTGCTCATTTATTACCCCACTCCTCTTGGTGGCAGTTTTTAGGGCAAATCTTGTTTAGGGCTGAGGTGGCACGATCTGGGCCATCCAGTTGATTGTAATCTGAGCCGTCCGTTGGACTTGGCCAACTATAAAAGGGGGAGTCCCCCTTCATTTGTACGATTCATGAGACAATAGAATTAGAGTAGAAGTTAGAATAGAGAGACAAATTAGAAGTAGCTTAGTATAGATTGATAGAGTAGTTGAAGAAGAAGGAAAGTTTTCCTTAAAACTTTGTAAGAAATTGTTGTGAACACTCTCCCAATAAAAAGAATTTTGATTGATGATGAATTTCGTCTTTTGTTGTGAGTAGCTAGCAAGGTTTCTTCATCCTTCTGATTAGAGTAGTGACTTAAAGTAGAATAAGTTTGATTTCATGCAAGCAGTAGATAGTAATTGTGGAATGTGGTCTTCAATTTGAGCAAACTTCGTCTATCCATACCACTAGTGTGTTCGCTGATGGTGAATGCGCCTTATGTGGTCAACTGGAATATCATGTACTTAACTTCGATCATGATTTGTGTGTTTATATGTGTCGTTGTGATGGTATTTTCATGCTAAGTTGTGATCTGAACACCTTGAGCTACTCCTTTGAAGATTGCACCAGTCCTGTGGAGGCTGTCCGAAGCGAGGCAAAGCAGAGTCTGGTTGAAGCTTGTGAGAATCGATCGCCATGACCACGCCTTAGAGTAGATTAGAGCTCTCTAAACCCTGCATTTTAAATCCGGTACTTTCAAGTTAGTTTAGGAAACAAGAACTTCATAGACAAATCTTTCAAGCATTTGAATTCCTTTCTCCGTTGCCGAACAATTCCGTAAGTCCCCTTGAAATACCAGCAAATCACATCGAGCCAAACTAAGCCTATTCGCACTGAAAGAACCTTGGAGTTGAACGCACGAACTCTCTCGCAATCTTAGCGTGATGGATACTTTGATCAAGAGAGAATAGGGTAGCCGTTGGCAACTTTATTCTGCGTTGGTGCGGTCACGAAAAACACATCAACAGTAATCTATCAAAAAGTTGATTACATAATTTTCACCCAACAAATTCTACATTATATTCAAGGTACTCACAATTTTGGGATTCACAATGCAAGAGGAATTAATATCAACTTTAATGTAAGAGCACTCCCCTTACAAATCTAAAACTCATAACACAACTCAATTTTTCACAACATATGCAAGAAGGACAACAATATTTTTTTTGCAACAAACATGAAATGGAATTATAATATGTTGAAGCTCACAAGCTTTTCTTACAATCATGGGCTTTTGATTACAAAAATTTGTAACAATGGAGTCTTCAATCCTATGCTCAATCTAGAAGCATTTGGTTATGTAAACCTGCAACTCCTCCAAAGCCCACTTCTCCAAATGAGCAGCATCAATATATAGAAATTATGTGAGAAGAAACCACTATTGGTTTCTCAAAACAACCTCCACTAAACCATGAAGAAAACCTGTCACTTTCTTCCTATCAACACTCTATCATTTTTCAGAATTTCCTCAAATGGTTATCTGGGTTTTGTGTGCCTCATTTCTAGCTTTTTGGATCATTTTGAAATTCTCAATTTTGTCACCATATGAGAAAGTTATGGCCGTTTTACTGAGACTAGGTCTCACAGATACAACCCCAAACATGCAACAACATGCAAAGCTTGTGGCCAACATGCAAGCAATATGCAATATTCTTTTGCGGCCCATTTGATGAAATTTTATAACACATGTACATGCAAACAAGACTTTTTGACCTTCTCCAAAAGTGGACACCCAAAAGGCATATTCCCCTCCAAGATGCATTCACTGTTTTACCAAGACTTATTTCCCATCCGATTTACATTTACAATTTCATACCAAGGGAATTTACATTGTTGCAAATTAAAATATTATTCTCCTAACCCTTAAGCCCTTATTAAAAATAAACAAAAATTAAAAGAGCACTGTTTTTGGTGATGCAAGATTGCTAGTACCCCTAGAAGCTCCTACATTAGACACCCGGGGTAGGAAAAATTTTATGAATATGGATTCACAGAATGGAGTTGAATGGTAGTACCACCCTTTTGGATTGCAAGCAATCCTCAACAAACTCCATCACTAAAACTAGTACCTCTGATTTATTCTTCTTTCTCCTCTTCCAACACTTAGCTGGAACAAGTAAACTCCTCCTTTGAAAACTCCGCACTCCATTATTCTCTCCTCTCGTGGACTTGTATCCACTATGTACCATCCTCCTCCAAATAATCTCTCTACTCCTCTTCTCTTTTGTGGGTTTTGACCCACTACAAATCGACCACCTCCACCAAATCTATCTTGTAGCTTCCTCCATAGCCTCTACCTGCAAGTATACATCTATATACCACTCTAGATCCTCACAATCATTTTTCTTTTCTAACTCTTTTCTCATCTCACAATGCAAATCCTTCAAAAATTCAACATTATAAAACTCATAAAAATCAGATTTTACCTCGATGAATTTTTTGTCACATCCTCTTCCTCACTATTGAATGCTATTGCCTTTACAGTTGTTGCATTGAACAACTTCTCTATCTCTATGATCTCTTCGTCAAGAAAATCTTGGTCTTCATCAAGTTCTTCATCGAACACTAGATCCCCATACATCACCGCATACTTTGTTTTAACTGCAACATTCTCAATTGCTGCAATTTGGTTTTCCCTTTCTTCAATGTCCTCCATTTCGCTAAACTCTTTTGTTGCTGCTGCAACCTCACTTTCCACACACTCTCAAACTTAAACATCTCATGTATAGACCGCCTTGCATTTGACGATCGGTCTACACACCACACACACTCCACCCCCAAGTCCTGGTGCAAATTGCCTCACATTCAACGCTCTTCCTACACACAAATCACACACACAAGTAGTCTTGGTGCAAACTGCCTGCACACAAATCACACACACACCACAAATCCTGGTGCAAATTGTCTCACATCGGCGCTTTTGCTTGCACACAAATCACACACACACTACAAGTCCTGGTGCAAATTGCTTCACATCGGCGCTTTTGCTTACACACTCAAGAACTGCTCCGATACCACTGATGTAAGTGTTACCCGATTTTCACCTGTGGGCTCAATCAGGGGAAAATTATGTTTTAAATTCGGCATGTGGATTAAATGTAGCTCCCATAAGGGTTGAGCCCAGCATGTAGATGTTCGGTTTTCATTGGGAAGGTCTACATCTGATGCTATTTCACAAGGAAGTCTATTGGAAAGTATGCCTCAGTTGGATCTGGTATAAAACTCCTCAAAGAAGAAGTCGCTGAGACAAGCCAAATGTCTTGTCAACTGGCTGTTGTGCTATATTCATTTGAAATACCCCAGGCGCCCAGATAGTTTTTATATATCTCTCCGTTGGGGAGAAGTCTGGCCGAATGGTGGAAGTCTCGACGAAAAGATTTGCTTCGGGGAGATGTCTCTTCAACTGATAGAAGTCTCACCGAAATGGCCGGCATCAGGGAGAAATTTGGCCAACTCGGGGGAGTCTCGCCAAAGGAGGTGTAGTCGGAGAGAAGTCTGGCCGAATGATCATGGTCCCGCCGACAGAGAGGTTAGTTCAGTGTGATGTCTCGCTGAAAGGGTGAGGTCTCATCGAAAGATGAAGGGCTCGGTGTGATGTCTCGCCGAAAGGGTTTGGTCTCAGGGAAAGGAGTTAGCATCGGTGTAACATCTCACCAAAGGGGGGTGGTCTTGCCGAAAGATTCTGAGTTCGGCATAATGTCTTGCCGACCCGATGAAGTCTCACCGAAGGATTGTGCCTTCAGTGTAGTGTTTTGAGCTTGGGGAGAAGTCTTGCCGACCGAAGGGGAGTCTCGCCGAATCGGAATGAGCTCGGGGAGAATGGAATGAGCTCGGTGTAATGTCTCGCCGACGGGGTGAGGTCTCGCCGAAAGATGAAGGGCTCGCTGTAATGTCCTGCCGAATGCGAATGTCTCGCCGATGGAAGAGCACAGCGGTATAACTCTTGGGGGATCACTATGAGGTCTTGCTGACAAGCAATGGTCTTGCCAAAGGCGGTAGTCTGGCCGACTGATTCTCAATCGCTATGATGTATGGCTGACAGCGATAGTCTTGCCGATGTTTTTGGGATATATATATAACTTTTGCAGCTCGATATGACTTCTTGCCGACAGTTCTAAGCTATGTCGATTGCTGCTGTGGAGTATAATAGCATTGGGGAGACACAGTTAGTGTCTCACCGACATGCGATTCTGTTTAAACGAATTTTTACCACCTGAAAACCTTACGTGGTGTCTGTTCAACCAATCAGAGGAAGTTGAAGGCGAACCAATGGCAATTGGACTGTTGCGGCTATTCTTGTGAAGAAGATCAACAAAGCATAAACGAAATGGATCTACTTTGGTTCGATGGATGATCAAGGGATGTGAATTCAGTTCAGAGGGTGCCTGATGCTGCTTCTCGAAGAGGGTCAACTTGCGAAAGGGTCTAGAGCAAGAGGAGAGCAGAAAGGAAGTGACCGCAATGATAGCTGGGATGTCGGCTGGCAAAAGTGGATTGACATTAATGACCATACTTCAGAACATTCAAAGCAGCTCTTCAATGAAGCTCTCGAGGTCGGACATGGGGGCCAAAAGTTAATGTGATGGTTTCAAAAGATCTGAAGGCCACTCCTGAGGGGGATCTTTTCACCGACATGGATAAAGCGATGCACATTGAATGCAGCATTAATTTTATTCCAAAAGATCTTAGGGGTGACGTGTTTAGGAGCCGACTCATTTTTTGTAAACCCTAGGGCAGGGGCCGACACTTTTTAGTTTTGGTTATATATATGGCTTTTTTGCCTCTTCGTAAGGGGCTTGATTGGCATTTTCTGCACTTAGTGACTTTTGGATCCTTTGATAGAATTTTGCAAAGTTTTGTAACCTATTTAGACATGGAATACAGTACAGACCTTGGGCATCACTGAATGGAGTATTTTTGTCTTCTTGTTATTGCAATATTGTGTATTTTCACATGATTGATTAAGTTATTGTGAGATAGTATTTGTCTCCCTTAATTTTGTCTCATGGCTTTAGTACCTTTTTGCAGAGAAGTGTGATGTTTGTAGGTTATAATCTGTGTCAAAATTGCAAGTTGCTTTTAGCTATGAAGTCTTTTCCTCCTAGAAGCTCAAGCAATAAGGCCTTTTTATAAAACACTTATGCAAAGCACATAGAAACAAGTTGTGCAAGGTGTTTTTCAGTCATTGTGTACAAGTGTATGAGACCTTAGTTTTCCAAGTCTAACTAATTTTCTAGTGTATCACCATAGGATTTAGTGTATAAAACACCATGTCAAGGACATTACACCATCTTAACTACTACAACTTGTATCTTAGCTAGTAGGAAATGGTTATAGGGTTGCTTACTGTTTTCTTTTTTAATAGTGTTTGCAAGGGCTAAATCCTTGGTAAAGATAATCTTGATGAAAATAAGACATGGAGATCTTTGTATATTCTGGAATTAGTTGACAATGATTTGATTAGTCCATTTCCACATCCTTCTTTCAATAAGGAGAGATATAATTTGATATTCATCAATGTATATTCTAGGTATACTTGGGTTTATTTTCTTTAATATAAGAATGAGGCATTTGAGTTCTTTTAGCATTTTAAATCTTTTTTAAATAAAAATCAAGAAAATCCATCAAGGTTTTGTGCATAAATAATGGTGGTGAGTATGTCAATCATTATTTTGAGTAATTTTACACTTTAGAGGGAATTGATTTATAGTGCACATTTCCATACAACCCCTAATAGAATAGTGTGGAAGAATACAAGAATAATTCTTTGAAGAAAATGTCAAACTATATGATACACTAAATCTCTTGCACCTTAGTATTGCATGAAGGATATTAACTATGATTGTTATATCTAGAAAAATTATTCCTCATCAATCCTTGAAGGGAGTCACTCTATTCAAATATTGGAGCAATAAAAAACCAATAGTTATGCACTTCAAGGTTTTTGGTTATCTCACGTTGGCCCACATTCTTGTATAAAAGTATAAGGCCATGGATCCCCAAATCAAGCTTTTTATATTTGTAACTTATCTAAATGATGTTAATATTCATCAACTTCTCTATCCTACCATATATGATTTGTTCATTGAGTAAAGTATTGTTGGATGAAAATTATGTAATCATCTTTTTCAATAGATTACACAACTAGGACTTCAACCACAAATATGTGAGATTCAATCTCTCCTCTCAACAAGGGGAGGCGCCCTTCTTACAATTAGAAACCAGCTAGATTATTTACAAAATATTTATAGTATTTAAGAAGTGGGGGGTGTGTGTCGCATTCATCATTCTCTCTTTTTTCAGAGAAGATGTGTATAATGCTTCACAGCTGATAACCTTCTTAATTCAAAGTACTAGAAACTTACCAAAAGTAGTACAATTGATTCCCTATCTTGGCAAAGCACAACTTAGAGGTATCAGATAAGATTATAACAAAAGAAAAATGGAAACAAATAAGGCTCACGAAGACACAAAATTGTTTCGTAGCCTTTTCAACTGCAGATCTGTGAGAACAATATAGTTTGTCGCATTATAAGCACAAAGTCTTCTTAGATGCAGCAATTCATTTGAACAGAATGAGAGATTACAAGCCCAAAGTCTTGTAAATCTTTCAACCAAAAAATTAATACATAAACACAAATTCAAGTTAGAAATGTGACACAAAGTCCACAAGAATCACTTGAAGTCCTTCAGATTTCATAAACTAATCACCACCAATCTCAATCAAATTCAAGAGACAATCGATCCAACGCAAAGTCTGGTATGCAATTTCTTCCTTTATTGATCAAATTTTAGATTCACAAAACATGAACACAGAGCTTCACAATTTGTTGCAAATTGAGCAGCACTTCATTGCAAAAACTAAAGGCCCCTCTTACAATAGAAATCCCTCATATTTATAAAAGAGAGGGAAGAGTAAATCTAGGAAAGTTAGGTGAGTGATTCTAGGAGATCTCACCTAACTTTGACCAAAGTCAAAGTGTAATTTGTTTTCATGAAACTACATCTTGGATATTAGTGTAATTACATTTTGCAAAATGACATTTAAGATGTCAAAAACTATTTACAAGATGCACAAAGGGACGCATCAAAAAGTCTAACACTGGAGATCAGGAATCTTCATGGTTCCTTGCTTGGGCACGAAAGTCTTCATATTTCTTCCTAGTCTCGTGCATGAATGTGTCATCTGGAAAAACCAAGATCAAAGGACATCAGCTTCGGGATCACTTGACGAGATCTGGAGAGAAACTGCAAGAATGGTGAATCAATAGGCATTAGCAGAAAGAGTAGCATTGGGAAGCGTGAAGCAAGAAACGATGTTGAGCAAGCGTGAAACAAGTAACTAGGCATGGAAAATGATGAGGGAGCGTGAAGAAACGAGGTTCGAAATGGAAATAGAGCAAGTTTGAAGAGACTAAGTTAAAAACTGCCAAAAGTGTAAAGGTGCTAAAATTCAGCACCATTACACAAAAAATGACTAAGTCTGGAAAAAGTGCAAAAGTGCTAAAATTTGGCACCATTGCACAAAAAATGACTAAGTGCGGAAAAATTTACAAGGTGCTAAAAATAATGCCATAGTAAAAAATTGGCCCGAGTCACGGAAGAAAGGAGTGCAAGGTGCTAGAAATTCAGCACCATTGCACAAAATGACTAAGTCTGGAAAAAGAGTGCAAGGTGCTAAAATAATGCCTAGTCAAAATTGGCTAAGAATGCGGAAGAAAGTGCAAGGGGCATAAGGAATTGATATTGCACCCAAAACAAAATCACTTAGTCTTGGTGATTTTTAAAAATATACACTGCTGTAATCAATTTTCCAAAGAAATGAAGTCATTTATTTTGAATAACTTTACTTTCTAATTTACTAAAGTATCAATGAAGAATTCGCCGGGGCCTTACTTTCGTTGAGAAGGTCTTGTATGAATGTACAAGGGGATGCTCAAACTGACTATTTGAGCCTTTGGAACTCATTTTGAGGTGGCTCAAAAATCACCTCGTTTTGCGTGCTTGAACCTCACGAACCTAGGAAACAAACAAGTTTTGTAGGGGGAACGAGTGCTGCTAAATTCCATGATAACAACTGGCTCCTGCTAGGGATCTTCCTTCAACCGTTCTTTGAAATGAATGAAGGGAGAAGAACTCCAAAATTCAAGTGCCTTTATCCATCCATTGGGCTTGGAGTCAGGCAACGACGACAAAAAAAAATCTACAAAAACAAATCGCAAACCTATGCAAATGCACTTATTGAAAAGGTAAAGACCTACCTAATTAAAACTAGCCAACAATGAAACCTTCTCAAATGAAACCGTTCACAGGTTCAACAAAATAGTTGCCTTTCTTTAACAGCTTGCAATGCCTTCCATGATCATTAGCAGCTACATGTAGATGAAGTTGAGGCATTGCTTCATGAAAGAAATGAACAAGTTCAACTACCTCTGAAAATATATCAGATATACTGTTGCTCCAAAATGAATCATCAAATCAAGACTGCTCTAGTGCATCTACAAATACATCTTTAGCTGCATCCTCAAGTTTATCTTCACGCGTAGGTGCAAGTGGAACCTCTGTCTTCCCATTGGCCTCCAACCAAGCAAGATGTCTTATGGGGCATTCCCTTGATCTGTCAAAGATTGAATGCTTCTTACCAATTGTTACTTGAACAACTGATTCATCAACCATGGCAACCTCATGCTGATCGGAATGATCTTCTTCATGTGATTTAGATGAAGATATGACTACATTGCATACCTCAATAAGATGTTCACCATCTTCAAACTTGGGAAAATCTAAATTATTTATAAGAAGATCCTCCTCATGCCTTTGGGAAATTCTTTTATGCAACACGTGTTCAAGTTCATGACCTCAAAACACAGATGCATTCTTTTCAACTTGACTGAGACCTTCATGCATGTCCATATATTCAAATCTCAAGACAAGATTGTCTTCATTCACTTGAACTTCAGAAAAATGACTTTCATCCTTCTGCTTTTCATCAATAGCTTTCTGAGACTGCATAAACCAGAAATGGGAGTCACCAGCTATGTCTACTTCCTTTTCCTGGAAGAAAATAGCGAGATCACTTGGATTGGAGTCAGGATGCTTCACTACTGCTTTTACTAATGGTTCCTCAAGATCAAGCCTCTTCAGAGGTGAAGATAACTTGTGTTGATTCCCAACAACAAAATTATGAGCTAGTTGCTTTTTGAGGACAAGTAGCTCATTCACCAACCTTTGCACCATAGGATCCGTCCTTGTGATGGAAGAAAATAACTCCAAAGAATGGATTTCTTCATATTCATTTGATTCAATTTTTATTTGCCTAGCAAGAATGAGATCATCTTCAATTTCTATTGTCAAGGTCTGTACAATTGCAAGAGTAGTTGGGGCTGCTCTTCTCAATAGGAAACCAACCTCTGGCACTTGAGCATTTACAAAGAAACATTTCAAATTCTCAACTGTAGGTTGAGCAACAGTTGGAATTCTCCGTGTCAACTTGTTGAAATGAGTAATGAACTCGCACATGGGCATGTGAGATTCCTTCTTCAACTGGGTGAGCTGAGCCAACAAAGCATGAGCATCTTCAGAAGGCTTGAACCTTCAAACTTGGCTATGAGAGTTGCCCAGTTTGTGATGGTACTTGGCGCTAGATGATAAAACCAATTTGCATCAACGCCTTGGAGAGTCTCCATAAATAGCCTTATAGATACATCTTTGTATTCAACACCATGAACTCCACAAGCGATGTATAAAGCACCAACGTGCTCATCAGGATGTTGTCCATCACCAAAAAACTTGGGAAAGTTCTTCTATGAGCCTTCAGGAAGAGCATGTAGGGGTAGAACTAGGCTCAACGGACCAAAATCATTTCCTCAAGGACCTTGAGCAGCCATTTACATTTCCTTGGTGAAAGCTTGAAAAACTTACAAAAAAATAACTTACAATGAAAAAGGACACAAGTATCCTTCAAAAGAAAGCGTGAGGCTTTCGAATGCGTATTGTGTCCCCAGCGGAGTCGCCAAAAAACTGTTGGATAAAAATTATGTAATCAACTTTTTCAATAGATTACACAACTAGGACTTCAGCCATAGCTATGTGAGATTCAATCTCTCCTCTCAGCAAGGGGAGGCACCCTTATTACAATTAGAAACCAACTAGAGTATTTACAAAATATTTACAGTATTTAGGAAGTGAGGGGTGCGTGTCGCATTCATCATTCTCTCTTTTTTTAGAGAAGATGTGTATAATGCTTCACAGCTGAAAACGTTCTTAATTCAAAGTACTAGAAACTTACCAAAAGAAGTACAACCGATTCCCTATCTTGGCAAAGCACAACTTAGAGGTATCAGATAAGATTCTAACAAAAGAAAAATGGAAACAAGTAAGGCTCACGAAGGCGCAAAGTCAATTCATAGCCTTTTCAACTGCAGATCTGTGAGAGCAATATAGTTTGTCGCATTATAAGCACAAAGTCTTC
>VDFB02055769.1:0-21800 GCA_007258455.2 Sequoia sempervirens
CTTCACCCAGTTGGCAGAAATGAATTTATACCTATTTGATTTGAAGTTGGTGCCCAAAAAGCAAACTAGGTTGGCCCAAAAAAGAGAAATATTATTATTTTTTTAAATGGATATTAAATCATTAAACTTGGCACCCAAAATAAGATCTAGGTCGGCCAAAATTTGAAAATGAAAAATATTACTGAAAAATGTTAGTGTTAGAAACACTTTTTATTTTTATTTATTTAATTATTTTTTACTGTTGGGCCGACTTAGCTAGGGTAGGGATATGACAGTCCTCCCTTCCTCAAATTGCTTTCCCTCAAGCAACTTCAAACTCGAATGTTCGAAAATCCCCACTCCTTCTTACATAGCATCCTTGAGTGGAAGGTTCTTCCATTTGACCAAAAACTCTAGAATGGTTTTGTTTCTCAATTTCCTTTCTCTCGCATCAATGATAGCTTCCGGTTCCAAAATCAATTTCCCTTCATCATCAAGTGGAGGCAGCTCTAATGAAGAAGTGATATGCTGTCTGAGGGCTTTCTTTAAGCATTTCATATGAAAAATATTTTGAACTCTCCTATTCATTGGAAGTTCTAGCTCATTCACAACCTCACCAATCATCCTTATGATTTTATAAGGCTCGTAAAATTGTAGTTTTAACTTTTCCACACCACTTCCTTTTGAGTGAAGATTGTCTATAGGGCTGCATCCTCAAAAATACCATATCTCCCACTTTGAAGACCCTCTCAATTCGGTGGCGACACACAATGTCTAAGCTTTGTTGAATCAAATCTTTTGCTCTTGGTACTCTACTATTTGAAAGAATCAAGTTCATAAATGAAACATCATCATAATCATAGAGTGCCTTGAAAGTAGTCAAATCGATAGACATGCGATGAGTAGAATTGTAGCAATACTCTCCAAGGTGCAGCCATTTGACCCATGTTTTCTAATGTCCCCTAATTGGGAGTTCCCTAAATTTTCCCTAGTTTTTCTCAATTTAAATAATAACGGGGTTAGATAATACTTTTCTTCTGATTGAAGCCCCACAGGTTAGAACCATTTACCATAATCAAATTGATTAACAGATTAGAATCATTTACCACAATAATAATAATTAGCAGATTTCCATAATTAGATATTAATAAACTTAGGGCAAAACAATAATTTAGTCATAGTACTCTAACATCCTTGGAGGGTTCAATCATAGGAGAGAATGGGAGAATGCAACTTGATTGGGTGCCTTGGACCCTTTTTCCCTAGACCCAAGGGGATATACCATCTCCCTTGGCCTCATGTGGTGCATGCCATCCATATGAGGTGATCTATCTGGGAGGTTTCTTTTCCATTATCCCCTCATCTTGCCAATCATTTCCTTCTCCCTATGATCTGACCCCCTGTGTTGATAATCCATGGAGGAGTGAGATTCCAATGGGTGTCCTAAAAATGACATCTCTGCTAAGCCCAAAGGTAGTACCCTCTGTACCCCCTTGGCCTCCTGGGGCTCATTAGGTTCCCATCTGAGGTGGCATACCTAGGAGAGTGCCCCTCTTGTAGTCTCAATTCCTTTCATCATGGCTGAACATTCCAAGCATATGACAACAAAGATCAATCGCATGACAATAGTGACAATATATTATTAGTAACTGGAATGTCCAATTAAATAATTACAGTCATTCATATTGAATCATGCTACCTTATGTGACTGCAAATTTGGTCTCATACCACTAGTTAGGGTAACTGGACTGCTGCACCAATAATGATTAATGATTATTTTGTTTTAGGGTACGCAGACCTCAATTCTTTATGTTTGATTTAGTGATCGCTGTCTTGCTTGTTTGTTTCGAGACTCACTTTGCTTGTTTCCAATTGCTTCTCAATTGATACTCCTCTTTCTTATTGTTCCTGCGATCTGAGTGTAGATCTATTCCTTATTATTCAATGATTCGATCCTATCCTTATTTGCTGTTCCATATATCTGTGTTTAAATCTGCTGTTCTTATTCAGATTAATTTATTTCCTTTTATTCCTAAAATCTGCTGCTTTGCTCCTGTGCATATATTTTTCTCCCTCTCTAATCCTCAAACCAATCTTCTTTTATATCCTACCAATATACCCTTTCATCCAAGGGAGGCGTCCATCCAAAGGAGGTCGGCCAAGCATAGAATAATATTTGTTTCACCCGCCAGCCTGATATGAGTCGGCTTGCATTATATGAGTCAGCCCTTTATTAATTTCAAGCGACTTTTCCATCCTCTTTAGTCAGTGATCGCTGTCTTGCTTGTTTGTTTCGAGACTCACTTTGCTTGTCTCCAATTGCTTTTCAATTCATACTCCTCTTTCTTATTGTTCCTGCGATCTGAGTGTAGATCTATTCCTTATTATTCAATGATTCGATCCTATCCTTATTTGCTGTTCCATATATCCGTGTTTAAATCTGCTGTTCTTATTCAGATTAATTTATTTCCTTTTATTCCTAAAATCTGCTGCTTTGCTCCTGTGCATACATTTTTCTCCCTATCTAATCCTCAAACCAATCTTCTTTTATATCCTACCAATATACCCTTTCATCCAAGGGAGGCGTCCATCCAAAGGAGGTTGGCCAAGCATAGAATAATATTTGTTTCACCCGCTAGCCTGATATGAGTCGGCTTGCATTATATGAGTCAGCCCTTTATTAATTTCAAGCGACTTTTCCATCCTCTTTAGTCGTTACCTATCTTCTTCTCTTTAATCGCTGATTAAAATTTTATATATACATGTTATGTTGTGTTTTGTATATTTTATATTTTAATGTGTCTTATATATTTTCTTATTTTAATATATTTAGCTTTATATTGGTTTTTTATATATATTTCAATAATATTTATAGTGTGATAATGATATTTTAAGTTGTTAATTTTTTATATTTATCAAGGCTTGGTCGGCCAAAATAAATAAATATTAATTTGTATTTCAAATATGGTCGGCCCAGACTTGGTGTTGTAATTTGCGGGGGCATGACATGTTTGCTGTCCTGTGACATAGTTCCTCAAGTAACCTTCTATCATTTGTTCACAATTTCCATTTTCCCATCAGTTTGAGGATGATAGCTAGTGCTTGGGGTCAATTCTATGCCTATTAATTGAAAAAGTTCTTGCCAAAACAAAACTGATAAATTTGCTATCCCTGTCACTTACAATGTTTCTTATCAACCTATGAAATTTAAAAATCTCTCTAAAGAATAGATCAACTTGTGGAGCCCTATACTCCGAAGAAATGGCATGAAAATGAGCATATTTAGTGAGCCTATCAACAACCATATAGATACTATCCTTCCCTTGCACCCTTGGAAGGCCCATAATAAAATCCATGGAAATACTCTCCCATTTCTGATTTGGAATGGGTAGGGGCTGCTACAGCCCAGCTGGAAAAAAAATGCTTTGTTTTGTTTTGTTGGCACACCATACACTCCCTAACATGCTTCAACACATCATTTTTGAGCCCTATCCAAAAAAAAGTTCCCTTACTTGCTTGTATCTCTTGTAGAAACTTGGATGACTAGCAAGTGGAGTATCATGACATGCCCTCAAGATTCTTTTCTTCAGCTTTGATCTTGGTACAAGATACACCCTATCTTGTATAGGATGAGCTCGTCCACCACTTTGTACCTATCATCTTGCAACTTCCCATCCAAAATGTCAACAACAAATATGTTCTTGGCATACTTAGTAATTATAGAAGCCTTCCAATCAGCAGATATGTTATTCATAGAACAAAATAAGGCTTCCTAAAGAGTGCATCAATCGCCACATTATTCTCTCCCTTAACATACTCAATGTCGAAATCATAGGCTTGTAATTTACTCACCCATTTTTGCTGTCTATCATTCAAATCCTTTTTAGATTGAGGAAAATTTCCAATCAGCAGATATGTTATTCATAGAACAAAAATAAGGCTTCCTAAAGAGTGCATCAATCGCCACATTATTCTCTCCCTTAACATACTCAATGTCGAAATCATAGGCTTGTAATTTACTCACCCATTTTTGCTGTCTATCATTCAAATCCTTTAGATTGAGGAAAAATTTCAAGTTGTTATGATCCATTTTTACCACAAACTTCCCACAAACCAAGTATTGCCTGAATTAGGCCAATGCGTGCGTGATTGCTAACATCTCTTTGTCATAAATAGAGAAATTCCTTTCTATCTTTTTGAGCTTCCTACTCTCAAATGCTATGGGGTGTCTATTTTGCATCAACATTGCTCCAATCCCCTCTCTTGAAGCATCACATTCTAAAACAAAAGGAAGTGAGAAATCTAGAATAGTCAAAATAGGACATGAACTCATTACCTCCTTGAGCTTGTCAAAAGCTCTTTGTGTTGAAGGGATCCAAGAGAAAGCCCCTTTCTTCGTCAAATCCATCACTGGAGCTACAAGTTGTGAGAAATCTTTTACAAACCTTCAATAGTAGCTACATAGTCCCACAAATCCCCTCAAATGTGTCAAATTCCTTGGTCTAGGCCAGTCTTGTATTGCCTTGATCTTTTCTTCATCCATGCTAACCCCTTGGGCACTAATCTTGAACCCCAAATGTAATATTTCAGTCAAACCAAACTCACATTTGGTTGCCTTGGTGTAGAACGAATGCTGCTCAAGTATGCCAAGCACTTCATCTATGTGCCTCAAGTGATCCTCTCATGTTTTACTAAAAATAAAGATGTCATCAAAGAAGACCAACACAAATTTCCTTAGTTACAAAATAAATACTAGATTCATACATGATTGAAAAGTGGCAGGTTTAATGGTCAACCCAAATGGCATGACCAAGAACTTGTAGTGCCGATAGTGACATCTGAAGGTTGTCTTGTGCATGTCCTCATCTCGAACCCTTATTTGATAATACTTTGATCATAAGTCAATTTTGGAGAAGTACCTCGCACTATGAAGCTCGTCTATCAACTCATCAATCCTAGGTATGGGGTAGTGGTTCTTGACCGTCTTTTTGTTGATGGCTCTATAATCGATACACATCCTCATAGTACCCTCTTTCTTCTTGACCAACACAATCGAAGAGGAAAACGAGCTAGAGCTCGGTTGGATGTGTCCCATGTTCAATAGCTCCTTAATTGGCTTCTCAATCCCCTCCTTGTACCTCTTGGGATAATGATAAGGTGTAGTGATGACTGGCTTTGCCCCTCTAACTCAATCACATGATGGAAGCCTCTATCTAGTGGAAACTTTGAGGAATTTCATTGACACCTTACATTGCTTGTCTAGATGGATAGATGTCGATGTAGTAGGGCATCCTATCCTTGGGTGGACTTGTATTGGTAACCAAGAACTTTGCTGCCAATCCACTTTGTCACTATGAAAAGATCTCTCCATCCTTTTAATTGAAACCACCATGGGACCCCCATTGGATAAGCCTCAAAGAATGACCTCCTTCCCATTAGATTTGAACTTCAACTCCATGGTCTGATAGTTCTGTGTGTATTCTCCGAGCGAGTGCAACCATTGCACTCCCAAAACCAACTCCATCTCACCAATGCCAATCATGTAGAAGTTATCCCACACTGGTTGCATGTAATAGTGTACCCATTTGCCACTATGACACTAAACCCCTCAAAATCTTTTGTCTTCAAACCTAACTTAGCCACCAACACCTCATTAATGAAATTGTGGGTGGCCCCACTATCAATCAAAATTGTCACCTTTTGTCCTCGCAAGACTCCTCTAACACAAAAAGAGTGATATTTAGGTGCTCTTGAAAGTTGCAATGTCCCTTTTTTTGGGCCCCCTTGCTTTGTAGTTGGCGATAACTTTCTCGGATTGTGTCAGCATGTTCAGAGGAGTAAATTGATGTTACCAATTAGCTTTTTTGGGTCTTTTCCAGTAGAGTTGCTATTTTTAGTGGTGGCTATCTTTAGTAACTTACTATTTTTAGTAAGTTTCATTTTGGTTAGATTGGGAGATTGGACTCACTATTTTTAGCAAATTGCTATTTTTAGTAAGTGCTATTTTTAGCACTTGGTCTAGCCTCTATTTCTCTTTCTGTCAATGCAATGCTTTCCAGTTATAGCCTTGGTGAGTTATATTGTTTTTAGAGGAATATTTTATTTTACCACTTAAGTTTATAATGTTACTTTATAACTTAAGTGAGGGGGACGTGGGTTCATGAAGTGTACCCCTTGGCCTAGTAAGGTGACATTTTTAAAAGAGTGCTAGTGTTCTTCCTTGTTTGGCACCTAGAAGGGAGGTTGTTTATCATTTTTCTAAGGCTAATGTTATGCCTCGTAAGGTGGGATGCCTAGTTGGGACTCCCCTCTTGGGGTAATTTCATGTTATTTTCAAAAAGGTCAAATAGAGGGAAATGAAATGAGAGTCGTCCTAATTTGTCCCTCACTTTTTAAATATGAGTTTGAGCTCTCATTTGGCCATGGATGATTTGACAACATAAGGTTATGCTGCTAGATTGTTTCCAAATTTCTAAATTTGCTGGTTGAGGATGAAAAACCTCTTCTTGGTTGCTGGTTTCAATGGTGAAATATCCACCCTAGTTGGTTGGAGTGTTTTTCATCACATTTCAGGGTTTTTTGGTAGTTTTGGTGAATTTTGGAGGTGAAAATATGAAAATATATATTGTGTTTTGAGTTTTGGCTTGGTGGGTGATTTATGCCATTTTGTAGGGAGTTTGTAGCTAACTATCCTCATTTTCTAAGTTTTGATATAATTTTCTGAGGTCTGAAACTTGCTATTTCTTAGTAGTTGGAAGGTACAAAACAGATCACATTTTCGTGGTGTGTAAGAATCTCTTTTTGGGTATTGTTTCCTTGGAAACCTCATTGCTGGGTGCCCCATGGTGACTATTCAATTGCATTTGTAGGTGAAGTTCTGATTTTACAAATCAAATCGCCCTTCTAGGGAGCTGCACCACTTTCCTGTGTTTTGGGTTTTCATGACTGAGTTATAATTTGTAGCTTAAGGGGACTGTAATCTGCATTTTTGGTGGTCCTGGCATTGTATCATGACTATTAAATGTGAAGAGACAGCTAGAGATTGATGACCTCTTGTGTTAGCCTCTTTGTGAGAAGTTTTGGGCATATGTTGTTCATTCTATGACTGAAAGGATGCATTTTATGGACTGTGAATAGGTCTGAAATTTACCTCTTAATCTGAGTTTTTCAATTGTGAGCTCTCTCTCTTGTTATCGTAGTTGAAACTATCTAATGTTTGATGATATGCAATGTATTACAATGATATGTTACTTGACAATGAATGGAATGTAAATGTTAAATGAAACTTGGAAACCAAGCACTTCTGCATCCTCCAAGAAAACAAAAAACCAAAAAATAAAAAAACCAAGGGTTCTCATTACAAAAGTCCAGCAAGTGCGCCACCTGAATGCTCTTCTCCTTGGTCCTCATGCTTAGGCTATCCACAACAATCTTAGGCTTAGGCTCTTCTACCTCTGAATCCTCGTTGGAAACTACTACTATGTAATGTATTTAACCCTTACCCAAACACCTATGACCTGGCTGCCATGGATCTCTACAAGTGAAGCATAATTTTTTCCTTCAAATTTCATTCATGGACACCTCAATTTGGTTTGGCTTGAGGGGTAATGCCTTTGGTGGAGGCGTGCTCTTTTGAGGAGGTTTTTTTTGTAGAAATAGGGGTGCCCTCTTTGAGTAGAATATGTCCTTAGCCACTAAATCCTCCAAATTTAGAGTTCTCCTAATAGCTTCCTACAAAGAACTCGGATCAAATGCCCTTACCAAATCTTTGAGGGGTTTGGATAGGCCCTCTAAAGAAAAAGACTGTGAGCCTCCTTCCTGTCAAATTTGGAACCATCATTGAAAGCCTTTGGAATTTTGCTACATAGTGTTCCACTGTGCCCTCTTGCTTCAGCTGTGCTAGCTCTCTAAAATGAATCTTTAGATCCTTCCGATTGAACATTTCAATCAATATTTGGCTGAATTATTCCAAGGTAGTGATTGAATCATGTCCTTGGGTCACCATGTTGTGATGCCACCATTCGTGGGCTATTCCCTTTAGATGTAAGGTAGCAAACTTGATGGCCTTATCTTCAAACATTGGATTCAAAGAGAACATGTCCAATTTTTGCAACCAAGCTCTTGCTGAACAACTTCCAAACCCATCAAAACTGGAGATGGTGATCTTCCCCAAATGGTGTTGTATATCCTTTCGGGGCTGCTCTTCATACCTTCTCCTCCTATGCCCATTCCTTGTTTTCATCTCACAGTACTTCATGAAAGACAGTCTCATCGTATGGTAGCGCTTACGGCTTGGTATTCATCATGAAGTCTTGTAATTTCATCTCCTTGAATGAGTTGCTCTTCTTCCCTAGGTGTTGCTCCTTCCTTTTCTAGCAATATGGCTCTAAAATTCCTTGGGATCAGTTTAGCTGAAACCCTATCTACCTCGAAACTGCTCCCTTCAATACCATTATGACTAGGCCTACTAGCAATCAATTGCTGATTCAGACCCCTTAGAAGATGGACCATCTCCACCATAGTATCCCTCATATTGGTCTGCAACTCTTTTCTTTCCTTGATAAATTCTTGAGAATTGTCTTCATCTCTGTCACCCATGGTTGCCTCTTTCTTCTTTTCCCTTTGTTGATATCTTAATTTGCTATCACTCAAACTCATGAATTTACATTACACACATAGGCTGGCAGGATACAAAAGCTCTAATACCAATGTAATAACCCTGGGGTTTGCTTGCATAAAATGATGATTTGGAAATAGCCCTTACAATGTCAAAGAAATTACGTTTTGCAAATACAGTCAGGTCTGATATGTATGCTTCTCAATACAAATAGACTACTGTTTACAAATTCAGGCAACAAAAGAATAAGTTACCCTTGATTGCATGATCCTCTCTACTGCTATGCCCAATCTGGATGGGTTGAACAAAGTTGTATATCTTAACTGGCTACCTTGTTGCTGTCTTGACTTGAAATAGATCTTGTAGACCCCTTCCAACTATGCATGTCACCAGATCTCGAAGTCTTCCAATGGTATCTTGTAACATGTAAGTAGGTGCTCCAGTTGGGGTTCACCAGACAAATGAAACTTGTCTTGTCTGAGGTGTAGGGGTAAGAGATTCTCTAGATCTTGAGGTATAGGTCTTTGGATGTTGCTAGGAGTTGAGGAATTCCACCTTAATGTTGTTGTCTAGGTACTTGTATCAGGAAGAAATGACAAACTCTGCAAGTTTCCACAATTTTGAGTGCATTCAGACTTGTAGAACTATGCCCAACAACCTTCCTAATGATTGGTTCAATAACTGGCTTAGAGTGGTTGTAGTAGAAAGTGTCCAAATGGGTGAAAATGGTAGCTTGTGATCCTGTTGAAACCTTAGTACAGACCAGTGGTGTACGTTTTATCATCCACCGAACACACAGAATAAAATGTCCAAAGACACTCTATCCTCTCTTGAAAAACCACTGCGTATGCTAAGATTGCGAGAAGATCATATGGCGATTCCAAGGTTTCTTTTGTCGAGGTCTCGACGTGTGGATAAGCTCAATGGGCGTTGTGATTTGCTGGTAATAAACAAGGGGACTTACATTAAAGAACTTTTCACAAGTTTGGGACTTAGGCGGATTTATCATTAAAGGCTTTCTTCACTTAGGACTTTCAATGTGGATCTCAAAAAATAGCAAAAAGGATAAGGGTTTAGGAGGTCTATTCTATGCCTAAGAACTTAAGAGACAGTAAGGATTTGGTGAAGGGGATAAACCACACTTTGTTTCGCCTCCTGCTGGACAACATACGCAAAATGGGTGCAATCTTCAAGGGGTGTGATAATAATTTTCAAACCTCGAATGAGGTTGAAGTTAAGCTTCCACAATTATAAGCTCAGGCTAACTTTACGCATCGAATGCAAATCATCCATTCGAAGAAAGTATGAGCAATACTTCACCATTGAATCGATACGATCAATCTCTCATTCACTTAATCAACTTTCAAAGCAAATTCTACTTAATCTAATTCTAACTTTAATCTATGGCGGAAGAAGATATGCAACCTCGCTTACTATTTGACAATAAAAGTTGTTCAAAGCAAATCATGCATAAGAGCTTTTATTATTCAAATAGTCTCAATGCAACAATCTCATACTTTGTCTCCACCTTTTAGGCTCTTATACTTAGGCTAATTTTCAAATTTTCCTAGCTATTTCTTTACTACGTCCCACTTTTTATGTGGGCAATTGCCAAGTCCTTGCATTCTTTGCTACGTCCCACTTTTTAAGGGCCGACCTCTTCAAGTCCTTGCCATTCTTTGCTACGTCCCACTTTTTAAGGGCCGACCTCTTCAAGTCCTTGCCATTCTTTGCTACGTCCCACTTTTTAAGGGCCGACCTCTTCAAGTCCTTGCCATTCTTTCTTACGTCCCACCTTTTAAGGGCCGGCTTTATGATGGCTAATCCTTCCTTCTTGATGGCAAACTCTCCAATGGCTGAACATGTTCTTTTGAAGGAAAATTTTCCAGACTTACACAGAATTTCATCATGTATTCTATGCTCTTTTGGATGATTTTTGGTGATTTTTACCTCAAATCTGACTGATTTTTCGATGATTTTTCCAGAATTTGATGCTTTTGGGGTTGATTTTCCTCAGCTTTTTGCTTGCTTTTCCAGATTTTTCACTTGATTTTTCAGTTTTCTCTTTGATTTTTCAATGATTTTTCGATTTTTTGATTGATTTTTGGATCTAAAGATGGAAAGTTGACTCATTGAACAGGGTTGACTTTCTAAAAATAGAAAAAGCAAAATCCCTAGAAAACAAGGAACCCCGCTTTGGTCCAAAATGCCAAAAATGAAAAAGCCAAAAAGCAAAAAGCAGCATTCCCTAAAAATAGGAAGTGTCAATTGAATGCACGGGCAATCTGCTTCCGGCCTTCTCGAAAACTTCCGGTGATGTTTAGGCTCGATTCAAGCATGGATTATTGACTTGGCTTGGATGGCTCTCTCAAAACTAACTTGAAACTCTCAAAGCATGACCTCATCGTGAAAAAGAAAAGTGATAAGCAGCTATGACCAAGGCAAAAGAAAAGGGGTCCCCTAATTTGCAATGGGCTGATGAAAAGGTCACAACAAGACCCTCAAAGATGACGACTACTTGTAAGACAGATTTTCCCCAAATCAATACTGAAAATAGGGTTTAAATTTGCATAAAAATAAGGAATGCTGATCAAGTAATGTTAAGGTTTGGTGTTCTAACCTTGTAGTGAAGCTGAGGTTTTCATCTCGGTTCACCAATTTAGGATTTCTCCCAAATTTCCAATCAGATTTCCCAAATGTCTTCACCCAATCGGCAAAAATGAATTTATACAACTTTGATTTGAAGTTGGCGCCTATAAAGAAAACTAGGTTGGCCCAAAACAGAGAAATATAATTATTTTTTTAAATTGATATTAAATCATTAAACTTGGTACCCAAAAAATGATCTAGGTCAGCCAAAATTTAAAAATAAAAAATATTATTAAAAAATGTTAGTGGGTGGGAGGCTAATGTTGGTGGGAATTGTAGTTTGTGTTGGGTGAGAGGGAATAGTATAGTTCCGGGGTGGGTGGGAATTATAAGGAGCCATCGGAGGAAGGGATGGGATGAATGGCTTAAAGCGAGGGATGGGACAACTTGGATTCACTCTGGGCACTAGTAGGAAGACCAAAGTAAAATGTCTAGAGTGTTTAAAAACAATTTTTATTTTTATTTATTTAATTATTTTTACTGCTGGGTTGACCTAGCTAGGGCAGGGATATGACAAATTGGTGATGTATTGAAAGGGAAGACAAATAAAAATGGGGGTCATTTACTCAATTCAAATGTAACAATGTAGTTTTTTCTTTATTATTTTATTTAAATTATTATCCTAACAATTTTAGTGGAGGCCTACTGAAAATGTATTTAATGGTAATGTATTGAAAGGGAAGACAAATAAAAATGGGTGTCATTTACTCAATTCAGATGTAATGATGTAGTTTTTTATTTATTATTTTATATAAATTATTAGTGACCTAGCCACACATGGGAGGGGAGTCTAAGAGCTCCAAAACTTAAAATTTGTTGACGTTCAATATGTTGAAAAAAAAGATGAAACTGCTTAATAAAATCTCTTTTAAGTTTGCAAATCTGAAACATAATTGTTTATCCAAGGATTACCAAATGCTTATGTGATTGCAATAAATCAGAAAATTATATGAACATAGGTTTTAGGTGGAAAAACCCTATGGGGAAAAAAGTACACACGAGAAAGAGAAGTATGCATTTTTTTTCAACAAAGAGATACATTGTGTTAATGTTTTAGCAGCTTCAGTCGCTCCTTCCAGCTCAGCCCTACTGAGAGATCATAAATTAAATGATAGCCGTTGGCTATTTAATTTATATTCGTGTTATCTTCATCTCATAGCATGGCCGACATGAGAAGATGCGAACTTATCTTGATCTTTTATTAATATTTGTTTATTAATTAGAGCCGACTTCATTATCCTTGGGATTCGATCTTTAAGGTGGCCGACCTCTTGTGAAGAGGTGTGAATATTCATTCAGGCCAATATATGTTCAAAGAGCCTCGAACAAATAAAGATATACAGGTTATTTTGATTGAGGCCGACTTTCATTAAAGAAGAGTTGAGATTGCTTGGAGCTGACATCATATCTTAGAGTCACGTTTTTGAATAGAGGCCGACATGAAGTATTTGGAGGGATGTGTCTCTCCCATTTGTATATATACACTTTGATTCGTCCATTATACATCTATCCAATCCAGTTCAGTTATTTACACAAGTTATATTATCTGATCAAGTGCGAATATATGATCTGATCAAGTGTGAATATATTATCTGATCAAGTGCGAATATATGATCTGATCAAGTGTGAATATATTATCTGATCAAGTGCGAATATATCATACAGTGAAGTTACGCAAATAGCGAATTTTGTCAAGTGCATCAAGGGGCTTAAGCTATTAATATACTACAACTACATTCAAGCAGTAAACATACGCGCACGCATAGTTCATACAAGGTAAGTATCATGCTAGTGCAGATTCATTCATAGCAGGTTGAGAATCATTAGATACTGCGAATACTGCCAGGTGTGATCTCTGTAGATCTATATTCAGTAATTGTCAGATGCAAATCAGAAGGTTGTTATCTGTTCTTATATATATAGCCAAGTGCTGTATATTGTTCTTGTGTTAGACCTCTTGTAAAGTGAATTGTTGTCACCATTGTTTATATATATAAGAGAGATCTTTGTTGCTGGGTTTTTCTCCCTCAAGAGGAGGGTTTTCCCAGGGTAACTGCTGTGTTATTGTGTCTGATTTTAATTATTTTCTGTGCATTTAATCTGTTCACTCAAATTTAACATGGTATCAGAGCGGGTTTGAGGATCGTGACCAGATTATTGCCAATCAGCATACCTTCTGTTGCTCACTCATCTCACTCAGCCAAGATGGTGAATGGTTTGAAGGTTGAAGATAGACTTGAAGGTGCATCTAACTTCACTTCATGGAGATTTAGGATCATGCTCACCTTGCGTGAAAATGATTTGGGTGACTTCGTGGAGCCTAGCATTTCTGAACCTGAGGAGGCAGAAGAAAAGAAGGAGTGGCTGAAGAAAGACATCAAAGCAATGAAGATTCTGGTTGACTCTGTCAAGGATCATATTGTTCCTATCATTTCTAAGTTGAAAACAGCGAGAGATATGCTCAAGACCTTGGAAGAGATGTACGAAGTCAACAATACTAGCCGAGCCCTTGCACTAAAGCATCAATTGCATCATGTGAAGATGTCTAAGGGAGAATCTGTCACTGCATACTTCATGAGGATTTCAAATTTAAGAGACCAGCTCTCAACAATTGGGAATATAGTTGATGACAAGGATTTAACCATGCTTGCCCTCAATGGGCTGCCTTTGTCTTGGGAATCCTTCATTCAAGGAATCAGTGCTAGATCGAAACTGCCTAAGTTTGATCGCCTAAGATTTGATTGCATTCAAGAAGAATCAAGGTTGGTGGCAAGAGGCGTTGGTCAAAGTTCAAAGAATGAAGACATTCATGTTCTCGCCTCCCATGTTTCAAAGAAGAAAGGAAAAGATGGAAAGAAAGGATTCTTCAAAAGGAATTGGGACAAGGGAAATAATGATGCACCTCCATCCAAGAAGAAGAGGGATATGTCCAAGATACAATGTTTTAGATGTGATGAGTTTGGGCACTTCGCCAAGGATTGCCCAACTAGGCCTAATCAGCATGCTTCATTTGCGGATATGAATAAGTCCTCTCCTCAGAAGGACTCTAGGGAATTTCTATTCTAAAGTCATGGGCCTGTGTTCAAGCCGTGAAAGTTGTGTGCTTAAAATCAGCGTATCTTGCATCTATCAGAATATTTAAGAGATAAGTATTCTTTGTTTGTTAAGTTATATCTTTTATTTAATCTTGTGTGATTAGTATAAAGAGATTGTTATCTCTCTTGAATTGTGATCTCTAGCATAAAGATCCTTTGAAGATTTCAAATTATCTATTGTGAGTTGATTCATACTAATCATGTAGATCCTTGAAGTATGACTTTGAGATGAAATAAAAGGGAGAAGAGATTTGCATTTTCGTTGTGATAGGTTAATCACATCGATATCATTCTCCAATGCATGCTTTGTGATAGAACCTTGAACTCTTGGAGAAGAGTTGGTTCTACATGCTAACCGCATAATGCATTCAAGAAATCTGTAATTGTGCGCAGATTGTTTTCTTGTTGTGCTGAGTTTGGCACTCTCGAAAGGAGTAAAGGATGAAAGAAAGAGTTATATCAAAATTATATAAAGATAAGTTTCTTTATCCCTTTAGTTTGATCTTTTGATGATTTACTTATTCATGTTCTAACATATGCATAAATTCTTATGTGTTCATGCCATAACCTGAGATAGTAAACCTTGTATGATTCTAGTCTTGATATTTTCTTTGGATAATCATAAACTGTTAGTAATCTCTCCCTAAATGCTTTGTGAACAGCTAGAAGTTGGAAAGTGATGAGAGATTGCTTAAGCGATGAAAAGATTGAGGCATCTTACGAGGAAGTCATGCCAACCAAAGAAATAATCGTTGAAGTCACAATTTTGCGCTTCGCGAGACCGAAGCTGGTGGCTAGAGAGGGAGTTCACTTTCAAGACCTTTGCTAGTACCAAAGCTGGTGGATCAAAGAGGGAGTTTTGTAACTTACTGAGAAGAAGTGAAGGTTGCAGTGTTGCAAGGCCAAGTACTTAGAGATTCAGAGGGAGCCTACTGAACCTATAGAAGATGGTTGTGTTGTAGATCAGAAGGGCACCTCTAGCAATCAAGCTTCAGCTTTGAGTTCCACCATGATTTCCTGCGTAACCGTGGAAAACGCTCATCCACTGCGGCAATCGGTATAGCGTGAGGCCAAGTACTGGGTAAACTTTTGTGTGGCAGCTCGAGAAGCAGTATGGCTTCGTAAGCTCCTTGCAGGATTGTCTACTATTCATTGTGATAATCAGAGTTGTGTGAAGCCTTCTGTCAATTCTGTGTTTCATGACAGATCCAAGCATATTGAGATCAAGTACCTCTATATCAGAGATATGGTACTGCGGAAGGCTGTACAATTGAGATACATTAGCACTGATGAGCAGACGGCAGATATTCTCACCAAGCCTCTCGCCAGGATAAAGTTTGTGTACTTCCGAGATAAGCTTGGTATGGGGGAGAATCCAGCCTTGACTGAGTAAGAGTCTCAAAGATCGCGAGCTTTGTTAATGCATTTTCTCTCGAGACGAAGAATTTGAGGTGAAAGCCCTTGTTTCCACCCTCTGAGTTGAGTCATGGTGGATGCCATGTGTGTGACTCCATGACAACATCACGTGAGAGAGTCCGTGATGATCTTCTTGTACTTGTGTTTCACCCTCTGGGAGAGCCATGGTGAAAGTCACGTTGAGGTGACAACATCACGCAAGTGATGAACACTTGTACATACCATACATGGGTGTAGCCATGATGGTTGATATCACAATGAGGTGATATGCTTTCACGATGAGGTGATAAGCTTATTTCCTCACCATGGATGTAGCCATGATGTTCGTCATCACGTTGAGCTGGAAGTTCTCTCCCTAGCTGAGAGGGAGTGTTAATGTTTTAGCAGCTTCAGTTGCTCCTTCCAGCTCAGCCCTACTGAGAGATCATAAATTAAATGATAGCCGTTGGCTATTTAATTTATATTCGTGTTATCTTCATCTCATAGCATGGCCGACATGAGAAGATGCGAACTTATCTTGATCTTTTATTAATATTTGTTTATTAATTAGAGCCGATTTCATTATCCTTGGGATTCGATCTTTAAGGTGGCCGACCTCTTGTGAAGAGGTGTGAATATTCATTCAGGCCAATATATGTTCAAAGAGCCTCGAACAAATAAAGATATACAGGTTATTTTGATTGAGGCCGACTTTCATTAAAGAAGAGTTGAGATTGCTTGGAGCCCACATCATATCTTAGAGTCACGTTTTTTGAATAGAGGCCGACATGAAGTATTTGGAGGGATGTGTCTCTCCCATTTGTATATATACACTTTGATTCGTCCATTATACATCTATCCTGTCCAGTTCGGTTATTTACTCAAGTTATATTATTTCAAGTGCGAATATATGATCTGATCAAGTGTGAATATATTATTTGATCAAGTGCGAATATATTATCTGATCAAGTGCTTAATATATACTATCTTTCGATCAAGGTGAACATATCATGTGGCTGGGTTATAGTTAGCGACTCCTCGTATGCAAAATCAAGGGCGGTTATAAGACAAGGCGGTAACTACATTCGCAAACATGTATGCAGCATTTAATAGTTCATATAAGTGCATCATACTAGTATGGATTCATTCATAGCAAAGTTGAGAATCATTAGATACCGCTACTACTACCGTGCGGATCTTTGTAGATCTATATTCGTGAATTGTCGATGCAAATCAAAAGGTTGTTATCTCGTTTGCCGCACAGCTCCGGCTTCAACGCTGCCACGCCGTATATAAGAGAGATCTTTGTTGCTGGGTTTTTCTCCCCTTTTCAAGAGGAGGGTTTTCCGTGGTAACCGGCCGTGGTTATTATCTCCGATGAATTATTTTCTCTGCGCATTTGACCGCTTCCACATAAATTTAACACATTGAACACATTGACACTCTCTTCATTCTAACAGCACTTTGGCTGCACTTGTGTACTTGTAAAATAAATTATGAAACTACTATCTCATTCCTCCAATTTGTAGAGAAATAGGAGGAATACCACAAAAAGTTTCTCAAATAGTGTACCATCAAACCATGTTAAAATACGACAATTCCTATGTTCAAAATGAAGAGACTCCTATGAGAATAGTAATTGTAACTTTCAATGAGCCATGAATAGCAAAAATAAACCTTAATACCAATACTAGAAATTTTCTTTGGCTTGTAACTCCTCCATAATGGCCCATATCTCAAGGTACCATCCAAAATCATCACCCAAATCATATGGGACCAACCAACAACATGCAAGATGTTCCACCACTCAATTCTCATGCCTAAGTTGAGAAATTTTCTAAAAAATGGTTTTGTAACTGCCATTGCCAATTGCATCTCTTCATGAATGCAATAACTAATACCAAGATCCCCAAAGAATATTAATTAAACATTATTTTTCAATTACGCCCTAGGCATCTAAGACACTTTTCAAGAGTGTTGGAAATACATAAAATATAATTAAGATTGCAAGATAAATGGAACTTTAATCCCAACATTTTTCGAATTGACATTTGTAATGTCCCCTTTTGGAAAATTCTTGATTTTAGGCCTTCAAAACAATATTATTCACTAAGAACTGATATTAGTAATATTAGGTAACAAGAAAGTATGATAATATTCAAATCCATACATAAAACATCATAATATTTGAATTCATTGGAAATGCTTGCAAACAGCAATCTCAAGGCTATTCATCTTTGTATTGTGAGAACATGGAAGGTGGGCCGCCCTTCCATCCCTCAATCCACCTTGGAGGTTGGCTGTTCTCCTTGATCAAGCCCAAGAGCATGAAAGGCTGGTCGTCTGTTCCACCTTCTGGCCCATGAGCATAGAAGGCTGGCCATCCATTCCATCTGTGGGTGGCGTATCTGATAAGAGCATGAAGGCTGGTCGTTCTTTCACCTCTCGCGGACTTAGAAGGCTGGCTGTCCTTCCTATTTGCAAGACACTTCACAAATTATGATTGTAGGAAGTTTTAGGTGGCAATGCCATTTGGAAAGTGTAATTGCAGAATCTTTTAGGTGGCAATGCCATTTGGCAAGTGTAATTGTAGAAACTTTTAAGTGGTATTGCTAACTAGAAGGTGTGATTGTATGAAATTTTATGTGGCTTTGCCATCATAGGAATTTTTGGGTGGCAATGCTTGCCAAAAAGTGTGACTCACTTTATGTTAATTTCTCTTAAAATGTTTGTCACACTTTTGTGTTTGCAATGCCATTCAAAATGTTCAAATTTCTTTTGTTTTCACTTTAGACACTTGTCACATTTTCTCCACCCATTTGCCACCTCTTTTTTGCATTTTTGTGCTAGTAATGCCACTCAAAAAGTGCAATACTAACTAAGTTTGATTCATCTTCCTAATGGTCATAGTTTCCTCCTCTTGTTGCCACTTTTGTAGAATTTTCCCCCGGCTATGCCATTGAAAATGTACATTCACTTAAATTTGATCTTTCTTTAGGTTGTAGCAGATCATTAACATGTTTGTCACTTTTATGACCTCTTGAAAAAATGCAATTTTTATATAACTTGAAACCTCCTCTCATTTTTGGCGTGCTTTTGTTACATCTTTATCAATTGAATTGTGGTTTTTCCTTGGCTTTGCTAGATGAAGGTTGCAATTTCAGTTAATACTCAAACACATCTTTGTTGGTTGCATTTTTGGTCTTCACTCACCACTAGAATTGTCTTCTTAGAATGGATTTACCATTGAAAAAGTGCGATTCAGTTCTCATCTCCATACTCGACAAATTTTCTCTTAATGTTAGCCATTTGAATTGGAGTTTCACACTAGCATTGCTTTCTTAAAATTGTGGTTGCTCTTTATACTTAAACTCCACTTTGTTGGTTAGTAGAAGTTTGAGCTGCCTTTGCCATTTTGTCACCATCTAGGTATGCTTATGTGCTGGATAAACCACTGCAATAATGTTCCTAAGTCCATAACTTGGTCTTTTTTCTCCTATTGTCTTATCCTTGAATGCCAAGTTCTTCTAAATGATTTCATGATTTGTTGGCTGAAACTTCTTTCATCACCTCTTCTCAGGTATAATTGAAGGAACTCTAGTATTCATCTTGACATTCATATTTATCTTCATTCTCACTTTAGAATTTTGTTGAAATCTTCCACTCCCTGCAAAAATCATGTGTGAAAAAGTCCAAGGATAAGACAGCTGTGACAAATTCTGAGTCGGAAGAACATTGACCGAACTGTCCTTGATGTGTTACCAATGCTTTACTGACAACTAACTGACAAAGGCTATCAAAAATTGAAGTTTTGTGGAGGTACCAACATGGGTGCTAAGTAGCTAACAATGTACAACTAAAAAAAAAAAGAATTTCCATATATATATATATAGATATGTACTATATGGAATTTGTTACTGTCATCCCCAAAATATGGCATCTTGGACTGCCATCCCTACTTTGGAAATGCCATGGAACATAGGATTGAACATGTCTATGTATAAGTGTGCAAGCTCCCTCGGAATCAGTAATCCTTGTGAAATTTCAAGAAAATAAATCATAGGCATGTGGGAAATGTTGAAGGGTTTTCTCAAGGCTAGGTGGAATTGTGATAGATCATAGTATGTGATCAATCAAGTTAATCCTTAGGCCAACTTGAGAATGGAAGTCTTTTTCACTATTTATCAGAAGGCTTGTGAGAGTGACAAAAAGAGTCAGCATGAATTTATATGAATGAAGGCTAGAATTTTTTTGAAACAAGTTTGAAGTAATGTAAAACTTAGTGTGTTTAGGTTCTATTCTTTGTCAAGATAATGAAAGACTTTAACTCAAACACTTTGCAAGAATTTTTTCAAATGAAATCTACTGTATTTAACTGTTAAATATGAAAAAACAATCAAAGGAAAAACAGGAAAGAGGAAGCAGAACATTTGTATTGTCAAATATCAAGGAGATCATCCGCTAGTGGCCAAGAATGGCCAATAGTACTGAAGAAAAGCACATACTCCAAAAAGTGCACAATGGGAATGTCCTGTAGATCCCTAATAAAGTTACATAGAACCTGGAGATAACAAGAATATAAAGCAACCAAAACACCATTTAAGAAACAAAAACATAATTGAAAGGTGTGATGCCTCAAAATCAAAAGCCCTATCAAGGTCCTCTCTCAAGACATTTGAAATTGAGGATTCAGTGATGAGGTCCATCTTGATATTTGTTTAGGGCGACTAAGATGGATGCTGTTTGAATGATCTCATGCATGCCATTTGGTTGTAGAGTCTTTTGTTGCTTGGGTCACCCATAGTCTTTGGAAGTTGGAGGTGTTTGGCGTTAATAGGATAATTGAAGATATGATAATCTAATTTCATAGCAAGGATTCAATCCAAGGTATGTCCAATCATTATGGTATGGTAGTTGGTTCATATGACTCCAAATTTTAAAATAGTAGATAATTAATTTGAGATGTCCAAGTGGTTGGGAGGTCATACAAAACAATATAGATTTAAAGGTTACAAATGTGAATAGAAATGATACTTGGGCTATGCAGTGGGACTTATATGCTAGCAGGGGTTCCCAATGGAAGGTCACTTAATAAGGAACTACGAGTAATCTGGTAACAGGATAAACTTTGTATGCTTCCATGTTATGCTTCAAGTCTTTTTTAACGCTTTTTATATCTTTCAAACAATTATATCTTCCTTTTTGTCCATACACGCAAAATCTTTAGCTTTCTTCAGTTCATGTTGAATAATTTAAACCCAAGTCGGCCCAAAAGTTGGAAATCCGGCAAATATCTTTACAATCCCCCAAAATTCATTTAAATTCACCTATTATATTTCTCCATATGAAGGCATGGGATTTAATTCGAAAACCCTACAAAAATTGTTAGAATTTGCCATTTTTGTATAGGTAAAAAGAAATCCATAAGTTCTGGTGCACAAGAATTTGGACCCTCAACCACCTGGTAATGAAAGACTGTTTCCCTCACGTCAAACAAGTGCTTCACACCAGAACTGTTGAACACTGCCATTGAGGTGGAGGATTTAGGTGATGCATCAGTCCCTTTTGCCCGACTTCAGCAATTTACAAATAAATTCATAAATATATTTGTGATTAGTAAAAGTTAAAACTAAAGAGTTTCTATTAAAATCTAAGAATTAAAAGTTTTTATATTTCATTTAAAATTAGTTAATATATATTTTAATCTGTTTGAACATTTAGTTTAAAATTGTATCAATTACAAATCATTAATGTAATATGAGTTAATATAATTTTAATTTAAAATATAAAACTATACCAATATAATTTTAAATTAATAAATATCTTGATAATTTTGTACAAGTTTAATACTAAATCATTGGAATTTATGTTTTATTTTAATTTCCATTTTCATTTAAAAAAATTAAAAGTTTAAACTTTAAATATAGTATTTAATTAATTAGAGAGAGCTTTTGGATTAAACTATGTATGAGTTTCAATCAAGTTTCGGTTCACACTAGGTTTTATCTGTAATCCAATCTCACTCTGTCCTCTTCCTAATGATGTGGATCACTGAGTGTATCCGA
>VDFB02055770.1:0-34910 GCA_007258455.2 Sequoia sempervirens
TTCATCCAAAGATTCATTGTGGTAGACTTCATGGATATTCAAAAATACTTAATGAGAAAAAATGAATGTAATAAGAACCTTTTCTTTTCAATCCATCTTGTCCTAGCCTTCTTGTGATGTAGTGCTATGTTTGGATCAAGATACTACATCCCATAGATCTTGATCAATGAGTACATCCTCCATCTTTTGCTTCCATAATTCAAAATTAACTATTGAGAAATTATCCATCTATATCCTTGATGTGATTATCATCTCTTCCTACAATAAGATTAAAAAAGCTCTCTAAACAAGCTCCCACTCAAATGAATATTAATAAAAAAACCTCTATTGAACACCTAGAATATGAGATGATTAGGGTCTGGTACCAAATGAAAGGAAACATGGTATGCAAAAATGCTTCCTACACTACACTAATATACTAAAGGGAGTATTGCAATTTTTTTAATCTTATAACAATTGCATAAAGATATTAAAACACATTTAATAGAAAATAAAAATAAATACCATATCAAAGGTGTACATGGGAAAGCCCTCTTAGAAGAAAACCCTACACTCCAAACAATCTCAATGTATTATTCAATAAATCACTATTTTAATAAACTTGTAGAGTACGCCTTCAAAATAGGACAACCGACTAGAGAAATGAAGGAATTCTTTCAACTTAAATAGTATCTATAAAACTCTACACACCAGATCCATCTCAAGAACCTATTTTATAGGAGATTCAAAACCTAAAACCATCAAATAATATTTTGAATTTCATGAGTTAAAAAACCACCCCAAAAGTGACACCCAAATTATGCCCCAATAAAATGTCTTATAATATGTCATATTATTTATCATAGGTTGGTTGACAAGTGTAGCTCTCATTTACAACTCTTTTATGTATGTAAGAAATTTTGATATTTCCTACTTTTGGGGGACAAATTTTTTTCTTTTGGTGCATCGATTGGGCCCTTTAAAAATAATAAAATAATCAAAGAGATATACACTCGAGTGCCACTTAAAGGTGGTGCTAAAAAATTAAGAATTTTTATTTTGGAAAAAAACTAAGCCTATATCTTAGAAATTATTTTTTCTATTTTATATCCAAAATTTTACCTTTTGTAATATTATAGGACAAATGTTGAGACACCTTTCCCGATAAGAATGATAAATAAAGGATATTACTTAAGCTATACATGCATTATAAGGGAATCCTCAATATTCCACAAGGGCATGTGAGACCTGGTATAAAATATGTCAACCAAATAGAAGAAGAGGGTAACCCACTCTTCTCCTTCATTTCCCCAAGATATAAATTTTTATGGGCTTAGCTCAAATGACAAAGTTATACTCTACTAGAATATTGGATTCAAATTCATTCCCTTTGTGATGAAATCTAAGAAAGGCATCCTAAAATAAGAAGGAAGAGGTGGTATTTATAATTCTTAATGTCACAAAAGCATGTGAGAGAAGAATATATGGACGCACTCCTTTTTTATTAAAATAATTTTTTTATTTGATTAACCAAATTAAAATTTGTAGATATTTTAGTAACTCAAAATGGTAGTTTTACAAATAAAAACAAAACAATGAAAATAGAAAAATAAAATAGTCTATTAAACTTGTCTTCCATGGCCACACAATACTAGAGAGTTTGGATTTTTATTTGAACTTCTATGGCCACACAATACTAGAGAGTTTGTATTTTATTTTCAAACTCTCTAGTATTGTGTGGCCATAGAAGTTACTATTTTGTATTTTGAAAAATGAAATGTAAATTGAATGATGAATTCAGTGCATGGAAACTACCAAGGAATGTTATAATGTAATTTTCAGTATGTAATATGGCTGGCGTGGGCAGTTACAACCAAGGATTCTTTTTGTTTTCATTTCAGCTGATTAACTTCCAACAAAAATACAAAACTCTCTAGTATTGTGTGGCATAGAAGTTACTATTTTATATTTTGAAAAATGAAATGTAAATTGAATGATGAATTCAGTGCATGGAAACTAGCAAGGAATGTTATAATGTAATTTTCAGTATGTAATATGGCTAGTGTGGGCAGTTACAACCAAGGATTCTTTTTGTTTTTCATTTCAGCTGATTAACTTCTAATAAGGGTGTCGATTCAAATTGAAGACTATTCAAATTATTATTTTTAACGTTAAACAATATGAAAATGAAAAAAACACTGATGGTAAGGTAAAAGGTAGGCAGAAAAGTGAAAAGAAGGCTGCACATTATGATTTTAATGAGGAAAATTAAAACCATCATAAAGGGAAGATATAGTGCCACATTAAGAACAAGAGCTGCGGGGCAGTGAAGTTTGTTCTGAGTTTTCTAGTTGTTAATCAGTTTTAGTTTGTATGTTTATGAACAATCTGCGTTCTGCTTAAACCATCTACAAAACTCTAAACAACTACCTTATTCTGGAACCCGATCAAAAACTTAAGCTCAAAATTTGTGATTTATATAACCTTTGTTTGCATCAGAAGATATCAGGTAAGATTGCATTATAAGTAATCAACGCAATGCTTAGTGCAGTTGTCTATGATAAATTGAAGAAAGATGTCACTTAATTGCCTCCATGTTCCTCTTGTAACTGTTACATAAATGCTCACTGATTTACAATGAAATGCCCAGGTTAATTGATGAACATTTCTCGGACGATGGACAAAAATATATGAGAAATATCCTAATGTATTAGAGGGATATACATTGTAGTATTTAACATGATACTATAAGTTATAATCCAAGGAAAACCATATAATTCTTCCTTGCTTTCATTAAAAAATGCCTTCTTTGTTGAAAATCAAACGAAAACTCTTAGTAAACAAGTCTATACTTTACCTTTGCACAGAATGTTCATAATTATGGTTGTCTGTAAAAATATTGTTCTTGGCAACTCCTTATTCTGCATTACCCTAGCACCAATTATTCACAAAGAAAGCATTATAGATGTTATGAATTAACTAACCAGGTTGCATTCTGAAGAGGGACTGGTACAATGAAAGTGTCCTCAAATTTTATGGAATCATAGAAACGAAAAACAATAATTACAAAGTTACAAACAACAACCATGTTCAATTTTGATGAATATGTACAAGATCCATGACAAACAAGCATCATCCCATATCAGATGCATTCTGTATCTCTTGCTCCAAAAGGAGCTCCATTCGATCAGAACCATTAACTGGCAGGGCTGTAGCAGAGCCTTCTACGTTGTTATCAATTGATTCTTTGAAGGAAAGTGAATTACTTGATTTGCTGGATGCCCTAGTTACAACATTACATTAAATTATTAGCAACTTTTATAGTTGTTTCCACATAATTATTATTATAAGTATTAGTTGTGTGCATCTGCACCCTTGTGCATCATTGAGAACAAATCCAAATTTTATCTAAAACTAAAGACCAGTTACAATCAAAGAGTAAAGGAACGAAGATTTTTTCAAAGAATAAAGAAACAAAGATTTTTTTCAATGTTATAGTTGCAACTGTTTAGTAGACATGTAAGCAAAATTTTGAAGTATAGACAGGGCATGTCCCATTTGAAACCCTTGCAATCCTGCGCAAGCCGAAAAACTGGCCAATCGACCTAAATGCTTTCATCTTTAAGGCCATTAACATTTAATTACTTCCAAAACCACAACACTAAAGAAAAAACATTATACTGCAGAGGAAGAAATAGAAACCACCAGAAGCAGAAACAAAAATGGCAAACCTATTTTTACCTTGCTACTGTCAAAATAATAAGATACAAATTTGAACGGGAATTCTGAATTTGAAATGTGCATTTAATAAAAGTAATAGTCCCCAGAGGACTCATTAAAAACAAATAAATCATAGAAAAGGGAAGATGCTACACACAACAAAAATTGGACAGAAGATAACACAGTCCCCGACAACTTAAAACGAAGAATATTAAAAAAGCCAAATATTTCTTAAGGTGGTTAATGCTGAACGAAGGAGTACTGGTAAGTCAAGACTTCAAAAGAAAGCGCTGTGAAATCTGCCTTCAGTCTGTGTGATACAATGTGTTTAGGAAAGGTCCATTTGCCAAGACTTTTTGTTCTTGCCAAAATTAATCAGGTGTGCAGAGTTCCCCTTTCTTGGGGAGGACCCCTCCTTGGGGGAATTTTGATGATTATTAACAGTTTCAGGAGATACCGTACCCTTCCTCTTTGAAGCTGTGAAGTTTTGGCTTTTGACATCAGAGTTAATTATGCTATTAAAATCAATTGTTTCGAAAGAGGCAGAGTCCAAATGTTAGATTTTCTAGGTCTCATATATCCTTATTGTTAGATTGATGCAATTATCTGTTTCCATGCCCAAGTAATGGAAGATGCATTTCTAAAAATTAAAAAAAAAACTGAAAATTAAAAAGTAATCGCCAAATGGATAGTTTTTACAGTACAAAATGACTTAAAAATTGCATTGTTGAATGAACACAAAACCAAATGCATTTATTTGAAAAATCAAGAAAAACAATTAAACATGCCATGGCCCATTTCAAAGCCAAAGACAGAGGTAGAGATTACCTGCTCACCTATTCTAGGAATATTATCGGGAAACCAAATTGAATTGTACCGAGCACTAAACAATTTATTTTTATCCATTGTTTCCGAAGAAAATTCATGTTGGTTGTTCAAATCAGCCTCCATAAATGCCAAACCCAACAGCTATTCCTGCTCAATACAACTCATCAGCGAAACATACTGAATGAGAATGCAGCATTCCCTTCCATCACAACAGCAACAACCCAGAACAAGTTACATTGCAGTCGTCCTTTATAAGTCTTGTTTTCTCATCAAGTATGTCCAAGACATTGTTATTAAGAGAAAAACTGTAGTACCTTGAGACTTGATAGTTTAATCTCATTTTTTTATTGCACAATAGCAAGACAAAATGATTTGTGTAATTAGACACTCCGACTATCATACCCACAAATTGTTTTGACAAAAACAGAGCAGCAGCACTTAAGTTGAACAAAGATGATACACACAAACTGAAATTGAATTTATTATTAATGTCTACAATTAATCAGACAGGAAAGTGAGACTGAAGTAAAATCTATTACAACAAATCAAACCAAACAAACAAAGCAAAAACAAATAACCACAAAAAATAATGGCACCAAAGATTGTATCTATTGCCCTTACAGTATTAAAAAACCACTTTCACTTTGTAGAAATAAAACTATATCAAGCAAGACTTTGTAGAAAAACTAAAAAACTTGAGTGAATTCCATACCTTAAAGTTCCTTGTTCGGCATTTAATGATGAATTGTTCTTCAATCCGCCAACACCCAAGACGATGCTTTTCTTCAACTGCCACCAAAGAAATCCACTCAGCAAAACCCAACCTTCATTGATTGATACTCTTGCCAGATCTGGCAGGCAGGCAATGCCCTTCATAACAACCACTAGCAAAAAAATAGGTAATCTAATTATTCTGTTATTTGACGGCTTCTGAATACAAGATTCCTTTAACAAAGTACAAACAGGTGTTAGACGAGTATTGTGTTGTGGGCAAAAAAGGAACACATTTGTTCGCTGTACATTATATCTGTTTTTTTGAAGGCAAGAACACATGGAAAACTCAACCTTTTCTTGGTATTTTTGCAGTACAGCCTCGTTTCCGTTATGCTCCATCCTCTTCCAGCCATGGAACCTGCATTATCGGTCAAGTAATTGAAGTAATTCTGATCCCCAATTGCTCTATGAAACCATGTGGCTACAGGTGACCCATTTGATCTATTCGCAGCTTTCAAGCATAATGTCTCTTTGCATGCAAAAACCTGTTTACAATGCTAAGTGCCAGCTGTTTAAACCACCTGACAATCTGCAGAGCCTCCCTCTTTACTCGTGCGCTCTCTTGCGTTGGTATCTGGGAACGCACCTGCCAGCCACCTGCAGAGCGAATCACAATGCACCAGAAAATTTGGAGTGAATATTTGCCATAAAAAATACGCAGCTTAACTGATGCAAATAAGAAACCAAACAAATTTTTTGAAACAGACTGCAAGCTCATTGGCTGTTACCAAGCGAGATTAATCACTGTTTAAGGATTGAGCCTCCGCTATAGTTCCTGGCAGGAACTAATAAAATGGAAGATATTAATGTGAATGTGGGGCTGCGAATAGAGGAATGTGAGAGCAGATTGGGTGTGGTCGGCACATTAAAGGAAAGAGAATGGGATTTAAAATAAAAAATAAAAATGTAAAAAAGGAATGGAATGTGAGGGGGTGGATTGAATAAAGAGAGGTGGTAGTGCCAGAATAGATGGAGAGGGGTTGTGTGTGGGAGGAGGAGGATCGTCCACATAAGAAGCTAACATTTGCATGTTTCTTTTAAAAAAGGCAGGCTGCGTAAGGATTTGGAAAAAAGCGTGAATGCTTAGAAGAGGTAGCGCCTTACAGGAAGGAGAATATAGTTGCACAAAAGCATTGAATCTTATGATTGTTTTCAGACCAAATACCCAGGCCGTGCATATTTGACAATTAGTCAAATCATTTTCAAGTAGAAGAGGAATTTAAATAAGAGGCTCAAATGGAGCACGTGATTAGAAGAGAAGTATGAGGTTTTCAGAGAGTGCAAGGAATGAATTGGTGAGTGCTTGTGGGAAGAACAAGTTAGTGGGAAGTAGTTGTTCTTGAACATAGGAAGAGGCCGACTAGTTGTCTGAGAAGTGCGAGGCTAGGTGGCTTAAACATCACACACTAAGCGCTGACCGCTTAGGTGGATGTCCCTTTTAACTCAACTCTGTCAGTCTGTTTAACCCAACCCTTTTTTCAGTTTCCGGTTCCGGCTGTAAAAAAAGTTTTCTGATGTGACGCGTGAGTTAGTTGGCTTTCGCTTCTGTACGGACCCATTCGCGCTGCATTTTTATGGAGAAATATCAATTTAGGTCTAGTTTATTAGTTGCCATGTTCGAAAAAAAGTGTTTGTTAAGATGATGTTTTAAAATATTTAAAATTTATACTTAGGATTTATCTAAAATTGTAAGGTTGTGTTTTAATCTTTAATTTGTTATTTAATATATATTATTTTTATTTTATTTCTTTATATCAAAATTAATTAAAAATTGAAATTTTAATTTTAATTTAAAAAATATGAATATTTAGTATAAAAAATCATGAAATCTTTTTTTAAATTATATTAAAATTAATTTAAATATTGAAACTTGATATTTTAATATAAATTAATGTTTAAACTTTGATGAAAATAAAATTTTATTTATATTTTTAAAATTTGATTATTGATAAATAAACAATTTGATAAACAATGTTCAATTTTAAAATAAAATTTTAAATCTTATGTATGAGATTTCTAATAAATCTTCCAATTTAAAAAAAAAAAGTAATTGATATGAAAGTATAATTTTTTGAAATAAAATATAATTTTTTTTTATAAAATAAATTATTGTTGATGTTGGAGAAATATTAATGTAGAGGATGTTTTAAAACATTTAAATATATAAACTTAGCATTTATTTAAAATGATAAAGGTTATATTTTAGTTTTAGTTTTTTATTTAATACATATTATTTTTATTTTATTTTTTTATAAAAATTTAAATATTTAATTATAATTTTTTAATGTGTACAAATATTTAAAATATTTAAATATTATTAAAATTTATTAAAAATAAAAAATATTTTAATGTAAAAATATATGAATATTTTAATATAAAAATATTAAATTTCTTAAAATGTTGTTTATATTAAATTAATTGAAATCTTTAAATTTTAATATTTATAAATTTTCATAAAAAAGTATTTATAATTTATAATTTGATTAAATAATTTGATAAACAATGTTATTTTCTTAGAACAAAAATTTAAATCTTATGTACAAGATTTCATGTAAATCTTTAAATTTTAAACTTTTCTAATATTAAAGAATATAAAACTTTTAAATAAAATACAAGCTTAATTTTCATCAAATTTCGTCTTTTAATAATTGAATACATTAAAAAATTCTTAATATATTTTAAAATGGTTATTTTAAATATATTATGATTAAAAATTTATTATATACAAAAAAATTATATAATAAATAATTTATGTTCTTCAAATTGTATTCATTGTATTATGAATATATTTTTCTTGTTAATATATTAATTATATTAATATTCTTATGAAATTAATATTTAGTTTTGATAAAAAAATTACTTTCTAATGATGTTAGTCATATACAAAAGACTTTTCTTTATGTTCTTTAGGTTGATTAAATCAAATGTACACACAACACTTTTCTTTTTACTTGCCATAATTCTAAGTGTTTGCATTGTCTTTATTGCCCTTGCACATCTTATCCTTACTTTTTGGTCTTTGCCACATTTGTTTCTATGTTTTTCTTGTTTCCTTCTTTTCTAATTGTTATGCATCCATGCTTGATTTTATCATGATATTTTTTATACTTTTATGCCTATATACTCATGATCCCATCCCTCGTAATACTTATATTCTACTTTGATTACTTGATGCTAATACCTATGATGGTGTACCATGCTTAGATCTATATCACTATATTTTAGTTACGAGCCTTATCAATTTACCTCATTCGTAGATTACAATTATGTGCTCATGCTTATTTTTTATAACTTATGTAGTCATATTGTGTCTCCAATTCCATTTCATTCTATTATATTGTGAGACATCGTTCTTCCTCCATATTTTGTGTTCACTATATTGTCCTATCATGATTCTAGAGACACCCTTTTATATTGGGGGCATCTAATTTTCTCCATTATGTTGTCTTTATCTTATAGAAAGCATGAACTATTTGTTATGTAATTTTTATATCTAATATTTTTTTTACCTTCATATATTTAAAATATATCTTTTCAAATGCATTCACTTATTAATTCATAATTAAAAATATTTTTATCCAACATTTATTATTCTTTCATATTAAAAATTTAATAATTTATATTTTATTTTAAGAAGTTAATGATTTTTTTAATCAAATATCTTGATTTATTATTATTCAAATTAAAAATTTAGAAATTAAAAAATAATTTTATCAAAATTTACAATATTAATTTATATTAAACATATCAACATTTTAATATTCAAATTAAATTAATAGAAACAATTTTTTAGAAGACTATAATATTTCAATATTAAATATTTAAATATTTTTACATTGGAATAAAAATCAATTAACCAAAATAACATCAACAAAATCTTGTGTGTATTCCATTTGATTGATTTAAACAAGGTCGTGATTGTGAAGTTCTTGTCAAATGTTGTGAGGTTAGTTTTGTTCTTTGATTTGTATTAATTTAAGTAGTTGTGTTTAAGTAATAAGATATAGAGTATGTTTTATTATACAAAATGAAATTTGCTTGTTAGATATATTGCATGTGTTGCGATTTTCTAAGTATATGGTACATGATTTTTAGAATGCTAACACAATTTATCATATAGCCAAAAATTGAAAAAGTAGAATTTGTACTTGCCTGAATCCAGTGCAATAGTTTTTTCCTTCCAGTTGTGAAGTCATTGTTCTTATGTTTGAAAAATGCAAGATAAAATATTTCAACAAAAGGAGCATATGTAAGAAAATTTACATATGTTTTGTGCAATATTGCCTTGTTATGAAAGCAATAAATACAAAAGGATAAAGGATCTCTAGAAAAAATTGGTAAACTACTTCAACTTAAAATCCATGGTTTTAACTCATGAACAAAACTTATTAAATTCATACCATCTATGTGATCCATTAATCCCACTAGTTGTTCATTAGAAAAAGAATAACAAAGCAAAGAGCACACAACAATGTAGGAGGGATGAAGATTGTGTTCTCAATGAAATTCATATATTGTTTCTTATTCATGAACCCCAACACCATCGTATCTTTGCATATTTGAGCTCAGTAGAAGCTATAAGTCCTCATTTCCTTACTAGAGGTTTCCAATCTTGGTGTTCATTGTTTTGGATTTGTGCAATGTTATTTGTCTATGTTAATTGTTTAAGCACATAATTGTGGAATAATATGAGGTAAAACAACTTTTTCAAGCACCATATTGAACACTTTGCAAATAAAACTAATCTAATAGTCACAAGTCGGTGAATTAGCTCTCTTGAGTTAGTTTTATAGATCACCAGTCCCAAACCCTTTCTTGTCTTTTAAAGATTAGTGAGTTCACTTTTAGGGCTTTTCTATATTCACATAAATGGGAGACAAGGACTGCATAGATTAGCTATCATTTAACTAACTAATTCCATCAAATTCCAAAATCTAGCAAAATAGATATATGTGTAGAAACAACTCATGTCTTGCTAATTACTTTGGGAATATTTGAGACTAGATTTCATCCAAAGAACTGAAGAGAAGCACAAGACCCTATTTCAGGAAAGTAGACCATAAGCCTCTCCACCAAGCAATGGACACAACTAAGACTTGGCTTTTTAATTGATTTAATAACTATGAACTTATAACTTGAAAGTAAGACCTATCAAATAAAAATTTATGAAATCAAAGCAGCACAAGTGATTCCAAATTAGTGATATTCTAACTAAGAAAGATTGAAATATGATAAATCTTCATAGCCCACTCCAATTAGGGATAGAGTACACTATTGTAAGCCTTGGATCTGTAACTATGTAAGAAGTATCTCTCACATCTCAAGACTCTCTTTTAACCATAAAATGTTAACCAAATTGAAAGAATTCTCAAATTTAGAAAGATCTTGGATAGCTGAATGATATTTATCTTTTCCAACACATTCATTTCAGATTCAACTAGTAAGAATTGGGCTTGGCAGTTAATTTCTATAGATGAAATTACCTTCTAATGCACGAAGAGGGGACATAAGAAGATTGCTTATTATGTTCAATTCCATTGACAAAATAATATCAACAATTGTGTATTATCCTTATCAATGAAATCTCATTAGCTGGAGGAAGAATGTTACACTGCATCTAGATAAAATATTGTGTGATGTAATGCAAATGCCTACTAAAATTTTTGGTGGTTTAGACATTATTTTAATATTTTTTTTCCTTTTCTTGCAATTGCCCCTAATTTGACAAGTTTTTTATTGGCCAAAATTTGGCCACACTAGACACAATGGTCCACTTTATTTTGTGCCAAAATATTAAAAAAGAGTAAGTCGTTTGCAATATATATCAGAGATGTGTCAACAAAAAGCTAAAATAGTTTGATTTCAAAATATTCAAATTGGATAAAATAAAAATTTGTGGAAAATTATAAATGAAAGTACATGGAAATCTTTTCACGAGGAAACAAAGCCTCCACTTCTTGAACACCACCAACTAGTTGACCTTCAAAGAATGCCTCAAATTTAAGATCTCTAGGCTATATATAGAATAAGGCTTGTAATGGAAGAAAGTCCCTTATTGCTTTTTTTTTATTTGTTTTTCTTTAGTGAGTACACAAATATTTTAAATCTACTTTATAATATTCAATACTTTCTTTGCATTTTATTTAAGTTATTTTTTAGCCAATAAAGATTTTTATTTAGATCATTATTTGCAACTATTTTTAAATTTTTTTTATAATAATTATTTTTAACTTTGCTATAATCATTGTACTTCCAATATCAAGGATTAAGTGGCTGATAAATTGCCACAACAAAAGACAATAAAATTATAAAACAAAAATATTATGCCCACCTCCAAAGTCGTCTTCATTGCCTCAATTAAATATCACACATTTTATCATTAGAAAAATTCTATAATTAATGATAATAAAATTATAAATTTTGATTGGCTCAAATATACAATATTAACCACTAATTACTTACTATAATAATAATCCAAAAATAAAAATATATACATATCTATATTTATTTAACTATCTTTTGCACTCTAAGCCATATGTTAAAAAAATATTTAATGAGTTTAATTTTACCTTTCACCAAATTTAGGAGTTTTATGAATGACATTTTTGTTTCATAAAAAGTAAATGATTTTTTACTAAATCTTTATATCTAATACTTTCTTTGCATTTTACTTAGGTTATCTTTTAGTTAATAAAGGATTTATAGTTTTAGGAATAAATTTATTTTAACTTTACTATAATCATTATACTTCTCAATATCATGCATTAAATGGTAGTTTACAATATTAATCACTAACTACTTACTATAATAATTATCTAAGAGAAAATATATAAATGTTTATATTTATTTAATTATCTTTTACATTGTAAGTGAGATGTTAAAAAAATATTTGATGAGTTTAATTTTAACTTTGACCAAATTTAGGAGTTTTATGAATGATATTTTTGTTTCATAAAAAGTAAATGTTTTTAACTTTATATCCAATACTTTCTTTGCATTTTACTTAGGTTATCTTTTAGTCAATATAGATTTTAGTTATTTATATCATTATTTGTAACTTCTTTTGAAAAGTTTTTATAATAAATTTATTTTAACTTTACTATAATTATTGTACTTCCAAATATCATGCATTAAATGAGGATAAACTGCCTCAACAAAAGCTAATAAAATTGTAAAATAAAAAGATTACGTTTACTTCAATTTTTTTTATAATAAATTTATTTTAACTTTACTATAATCATTGTACTTCAGAATATCATGCATTAAATGGCAGAGATTATGTTCACTTCCACAAAAGTTGTTCTCATTGCCTTAGTTTTTTTGGTCAATGATATTTGACAAAAATGATTTTGAAAATTATAAAAGTTAAATATCACACATTTTGCATTAGAAAAAAATAAATATAATGAATGAAAATAAAATTATCAATTTTGATTTGCTCAAATATACAATATTAGTCACTAGTTATAGTCTTGGCCTTGGCTATAATTCCATGGGAGGAACTAATAATGTTAAGAGAAGTGTTTTGTACATTTAATTTAATCAATCAAAATAGCATAAAGAAAAGTATTTAGTATATGACTAATATGATTAGAATATTAACATAATTAAAATATTAATTAGAAAAATGATATTCAAAATACAATGAATACAATTTGAAGAATATGCATTATTTGTTATGTGATTTTTTATGTATAATATAAATATTTTTAAATACACTAAAAATATTTTGAATGAATTAGTTATTAAAATACAAAATTTAATAAAATTAAATACATTCAACTATTAAAATAAAAAAAATTATTAAAAAAAATATTATATTTTATTTCAAAAAAGTATACTTACATATTATTATTATTTTTTAAAAAATTGAAAGATCTACTAGAAATCTTATACACAAGATTTAAAATTTTATTTTAAAATTGAACATTGCTTATTAAATTGTTTATTTATCAATAATCAAATTTAAAAAATATAAATAAACTTTTATTTTTATCAAAGTTTAAACATTAATTTATATTAAAATATCAAGTTTTACTATTTAAATTAATTTTAATATAATTTTTAAAAAAAGATTTCAATATTTTTTTATACTAAATATTCATATTTTTTAAATTAAAATAAAAATTTCAATTTTTAATTAATTTTTTTATGTAAAAGGATTAAATATAAATAATATATATTAAATAACAAATTAAAGATTAAAATACAACCTTATGATTTTAAATAAATCTTAAATATTAATTTTAAATATTTTAAAACATCATCTTTCAAACACTTTTTTTGCGAACATGGCAACTAATAAAGCAGACCACATTGGTATTTCTCCGCCAATGGTAGTCCACTCTCTGAGACCTCCGTACAGAAGCGAAAGCCAACTAACTCACGCGTCACATCAGAAAACTTTTTTTACAGCCGGAACCGGAAACTGAAAAAAGGGTTGGGTTAAACAGACTGACAGAGTTGAGTTAAAAGGGACATCCACCTAAGCGATCAGCGTAGTGTAATGGCGTTTAAGCGAGCCCCATTTGTTGTAATTTTCAATTAAATAAATAAAACGTGAAGTTTGTCAGCAATTAAATTTCTTTGAATGATTGAAGTAGGCAGAGAATTGCCTTGTGATTTTGTGTCCCGTGTATGTTTGTTTGGTAGAGGGGAGAACCCTCTTCCATCAGTGTGTATTGTTAAAAAAATCCCTAGTCTATACAATACAATCATATAGCCATACAAATTACATAAATTAATACAATATTCTATGTGATTGAAACCCTCACAATATTGTAATAACATATTTTTTCTTGTGACAAAAATAAAAAGTATTATATGTCAAATATTTGTTTCTTATTCCCTCCACATGCAATGACATCATCCATTTTATCCCATAAGGCTCCTATGTTTTTATTTATTTATAGAACCTCTTAAAAATACTTATGATTTGCAAACAATAAACAAAAAATGCACACTTGCAAACAACATATATTAAAGGTTGGCATGTTTACATTAGTTTCATCAAAATATATCACAAAGAAATTGAAAAACAAGAAATATAAATATTTAGAATTATAAACATGAAATAAAATGAAATTCCTAATATATCAATCCCTCTACAAACCTTGAGATGAATGTTGATTTTCTTGTTGAAATGTAGATGTAACTTTGTAACATAAGACTTTGATTTGAGTGAGAACATACATTGACATAATAGATTTACATAAAGTGTGATTGATCATGAAAATGATGAAGGAATATTATTGTATTTATAGACTTTTCAAGGAAAAAACAACTAGGAAACGAGGATAAAAATGAAGACCCAAGTTAATTGAATAAGTTGTGGAGTCAATTCAATTGAAAAATGGATTGATGAATGAAGAAAAAGTTTCTAAAATGAGATAGAGTTAATTGATGAAGGAATAAGGAGATTCTGAAATAATACATAGTTAATTAATGAAGGAAGGAGTTGAACAATGAGACAAAAATGAATATTTTCTAAAAATTGACAATTAGATCTCATTCAATTAATAATAAAATAATATTTAATTGAATGGATAAATAGATAAAATTATTAAATGATAATTAATTTTTTATTGATATTTGATGCGATAAATGATTAATAATGTGATAATTAATGATAATTGATCATAATTAATTAATGAATGGTAACAAATTATTGTGATTAAATATTAATAAATGATATGATGATAATTAGAGTTTGATTATTAGGTGAATTATTCTACTGTCTACAATGTTATCACTAGTAAAAGTGATTGGATTATACTACAAATGATAGAAGTTTATTCCATAAGAAAAAATAAATTATATTTTACGATTGTTTTTTAGCCATAGAAATAAGGGAGAGACTAGTGTAAAGAAGAGTATAGGTTGGGTTTTTTTTATATTTTTATTGATAACAAATGACCATAGGTTTTCATAAATAAATTTTTATCTAACTAATTTATTCATTATTATATTTTATTATATAAAAGTTTCCTCTATCTTATATTTTTTATATTATTATGAATGCAAGCCTACCCACAATTTATTTATCATATCCAACCACACACACATGTAAATTATTTCTATTTGGTTGAAGGCCATTATTATGTGAACTTTCTTGGTAACCACTAGAAAATTTTCATCCTTATCATCCAAATATTATTTTATCTTTACATAGATCCAATAGCCTATTTGTAGAAGTCATAACTTCATGGTTATATTGCTTTAGTGAAAAATAATAATTAATTCAAATAAAATATTGTTTGTATCTCCAACAATAAAAAAATAATGGATTCCCTTTGAAAATGGTTCAAATGTGACATTTTTTTTGGAAAACATGTAGCTTTTTTATTAATTCAAGCTATGTGTAGGTTTCAATAGAGCTAAAGGAAAAATAAACCAAATTGAAGCACTAAATATCATCAAAAATAATTTAAAGGAAAATCTCTAAATTTTTGCCCATTTTTTTTGTGTTTAGATAAGTATTTACACCAAAAAATGTTTAATCAAAATTTTCACATAGGAATACTACAACGTAGTCTTTTGGGAAAGTAATTGACCTTCACTACTCAACCATACTAACTTCTTGAGTTAGAGACCTATTTCCCTCGTGTTTTTACAAATTATCTACTCTGAATCATGATTTACTTAACAATGAACCCTTTTGATTGAAATAATAAAATAAAAAAGAGTCGATCTAAGGTTGGAAATTCTAAACAAATTAATTGATGGGGAATTTTTCTCAATTTAACATTATTTTTTATATAGCTTTTTAAGTAAATGAAATCAATATTTATAAATCCATTCTCCATAACATTTTTCAACATCCTCCAAGTTTGTTTAGGAATGACCATTTGCTGAAAGGTGTGGGAATCCACCAAATCACACTAGAAAGGGAATTTTTGTCTAACATAGTAGTTGTAAATACCTTGGTAAAAATTCATGCAAAATGTAGGCATGTGAAACTATTTGAAAAAATACCTCAAAAGAAAAATATTCTAAAGAAATATTAATTCCAAGATAAAAAATGTTTTAATACAATATTGTAATTGGTAGTTGTTTAAGGCCTAGCTCCATAACCTTTCCTAGCATTCTCCCAACCTATTCCCAAATTAGAGCTTTAGGAGTTGCGAAAATTCATCAAATTTCTTTAAAAAAGTATATTAGTTATGTATATTAAGCATTATTTATTTAAGTGTGCAGTGCTAGACTTTGTGATTTTATCTTTATTTTTATTTTATTGAGGGAATGCATGTTTTGAAGGGGCCTCAAAACCCTTTACATATCCAAACCATAACCAAGTTGTGATGAACCAAAAACAAGGGACCTCAAGTCCACAAACCATAGAACAACAATTAGAACAACAAAAAGTAGCTAAATAATGCTTGGAATTTACTATTTATCTTCACTCCCTTAACCCTAGGATGGGAATTCAAAACTAATTTAGAAATACCTCTCTTCCTTCTTTGGATGATCATCCATGAAATTTCTTCATCCAAATCAATTTAGTGGGGAGAAAAAATGTCATCCTCCCCCACCACAAGCTCCAAGGAAACCTCTTGCAAAGAGGACAAATGAATATCCAATGGAGGAGAGAGCTTCATCAACTATACAAAATCATAAAACCTCCCAAAGTATCATGACTGAGTCATTAGAATAGAAGAAGTCCTATTAGTGGAATTAATTGCATCAACATAAGGGGAATAATACAAAGGACTAGCAACAAGATCCATTGAGAGGGTAGTATAATTCTCAACCACCAATGGTGGAGAAATAATAGGGGAATCCATAGGAAAATGGTCGCAAAGGGCATCACACCACCAAGTAGAAGATTTCACACTCCTACAATGAGGATGAAGGAACTTAGAAGCTAGTTGGCTGGTTACAAAATACTATATGTGTCGAAACAAAAGGTTCTCATATTCAAGTGGCTAAACCCACTTCCTATCTTCCACCATCAAAATGACCAATAAAATATGAGCATAGGTTGAGAATTTTTTTTTTTCATTGTAGTATCCACCTTCAAAAAATGCCCAATAGCATTTCCAATATCCTCAAAGTAAGATTTCTCTCAATATTTGAGAGGGAAGTAAGGTAGTCTTACCCAAACATACACAATCTTGAGAGATCTAGTCCATGAATTGAATGAGGGAAACCATGGTTTGAGAGAGAGAGAGTATTATTCCCAAAACCATAACCAACCAAATTCAACACAACCTCCATATATTTATTTGTTGATAACATGATTTATATTTAGTTTTAAATAGTGGTTTACTTTGAAATTATTTGAACTACATTACTCTTTTGAGATCAATAGGATTTTTATTTAGGTATTGATGATCTAAATTTTATAGCATAGTTTTAATCCATTCCCTCAACTATGAAATTAGTATTAGAAGAACATTTTAAAATATATTATCATTTGTTTCTTTGATTCATTAAATAGATATGTATTCAGAACATGTCAAAGAACACAAGGTAATTGGATTGTTAGATAGTGTACCTTAAGGAGATGTGGTCTCCCTGATTTCAATGGTTATAGGACATGTAAAAAATTAGTCTATTGAGAATGCATAGGAAACCTTTGATAAAATGTAATGGGTAGGTTTAAAATCAAAATCCATAAGCTTTACCAATACCCTACTAGATTGTGATAAAATGAGAATGTTAGAATATGATTTATACATCCATGAGAGCATAATGGAAAGTGAAATTTTCACAAATATTTTAGTTGTAAATTTTCAATTATGTGTGTGTTCTTAGTGTGGGAGAATACAAAACACACATGGATTACTTGATAAATTCATAAAATAATATTTTTTCATGGAGTTTCATGATTGTGGGATATGCACAAATGATATTATTGATGAGGTTTTAAGTCATTTCAATGAAAATACTCAAAGAAATGTGGTCTCATGGATTATGGTGATCTTTGTATATGCACAAAAAGGGATTAGTTGAAAATACCTTGGAAATTTTTAAGCAAATGCAATCAAAATTTATAGATCACATCTCCATAATGTTTGATAGTATTCTCAAAAAAATGTACTAAGGTCACCTATTGCAAGGTGTGCGGTCTTGGTCTCCTTGTGTTGTGCATCACAATGCTTGGGTTCATGACATAGCTTAACCACCTTCATGGATTCATTAACTTTGGTAGTTTTATCGGGCATTAAGAAGTCGATCTTTTGGTGCAAGGACAACCGTCTGTGCAACAATTGGTATCAAATCCTGGGTCATGGGTTTGAACCCCTCGCTTGCGTTGGGGGGATTATTGCAAGGTGTGCACCCTTGGTCTCCATGTACTGTGCAACACAACGCTTGGGTTCGTGACATGGCTTAACCACCTCTCATGGATTCATTAACTCTAGCAGTTGTATTAGGCATTAACACGTTGATCTTTTGGTGCAATGACAACCATTTGTGCAACATCACCATTTTAAACAAGATATGAATATCCATCAAATCATAATGAAAAGGGATTTTTGTCTAACATATCAATTCCAAATTCCCTTGTATATATGAATTTAAAATGTGGAAGCTTACACAAGGAATTTCAAGTGTTTGATAAAATACCTTAAAATAACACAGTTTCACAAACTACAACATTTGTAAGATATACAAAAAATGGATTCATCAATAATTCCTTCCAAATTTATTTAAGAAAATAAAATTGGAAGACATAAATAAAAATTCCACAACCTTTGTTAGGATCTTCCCCATTTATGCCAAAATGAGAGATTTAGAATAAGGAATGGATTTCTATAAAATCATATATCAAAATCAACTTTTTGTCCTATGTTGTTGCAAGTTCCCTATTCAACATGTATAGAAAATGTATAAGAATACACAAGATACATGATTTTTTTGACAAAATATCTCAAATAGATTTGGTACACCATGGATTGGAATGATTACAAAATATACCTACAAAAAAAATTAACGGGAAAGCCTTGGAAACTTATAAGAAAGTGAAATTGCTTGGAATTTAAGGCTTAACATTACAAGCTTAATGAACATCCTCCCAACTTCTGCTAATGTGAGAGCTTTAAAACAAGGTATCAACATCCATCAAAACATAATTGGAAGTGAACTTTGTTATATGTTGTAGTTGCATGTACCTTTAGAAACATATATACAAAATGTGGAGGTATACGTAAGGTGTGTCAATTGTTTCACAAGCTACCTCAAAAGATCTGATCTCATAGAGCACTACCATAGGATATGCCCAAAATGGATTTTGCAAGAATTCTTTCAAGCTCTTTTCAGAACTAATGAAATCCTCTAGAACACAAACTACCTATGTAAGCTCTACTTGTGGTTTACTAGCATGCACTCAAAAGGTTTAGTAGATGAGGATTGTAAATACTTAAGGTTGTGTGCAAATAAAATAAAATAAACCTAGATGTAACTTCATTGAAGACCATACAATGATACACGATTTCTATGTAGATGTAGTTTTTAATAACTTTTTATGTTTGTTAAACTTAAAACTTAAAAAATATTTGTAACTTCTAAAACCTTTATCATTCTTACTTGAAAGAAGTTCAAATTATGTCATACAAGCAATAAGCAACACAACATAAAATAATTAATTTAAAAAATTAAAAAATAAATAATATATTTAAAAAAATATTTTTAATTTTATCGATTGAACAATACATATAACGACTCTAAAATATATAAATTTACATTACATGACCAAAAAGACTACCATTTAATGACACTTATAAATACATCTACGAAATTCATATTTTAAATTTATAATATAAAATGCGTATGATGTCCAAGCATATTCTAATTTCTTGTAAACTAGATGAACTAAAATTAATAGAATATGGTTGCAATCACAACGGAAATGGAGGAGGAGGAGATCTATCTTGAGCTTGAATCATTCAATAATAAGCAATTGCAATGTTTGCAGAGGATATTTCTCTTGATAATCATTCCGATTTCCACAATTTGGCTTTACCTTTTTAAAGCATGTGAAGATTCCAAACTCGCATTGGCTGGACAAGTGTATGAACACTCAGAAATGTGAGGATGCGCCATGCCAATAAATAGGTACCACTAATGCCTAATACACATACAGAATACTAACAACAAGTAACAAAGTTCCTTCACTCCGTGAGAAATGGGTTCTCCAAAGGTAGTTGCAGGCTCTATTGTTTTTGCACTTTCAATCATGCATATGCTGCTGATTCCATGTAAGTGTCTCCTTCACTTGTTATTTTATTAAATGAGTGTGCTGTTTGATCGACATAGATGATTTGTAGTGATGGATCAGAACATTTAATTAATAAGCGTTAATGTTGTGCAGGTGAAGGTTTTGAATGTGAGAAGCTCCCAGTGGAATTCTGTGCTTTTGCAGTGTCATCCTCAGGAGTTCGCTGTGTGCTTGAGAAGAATTACTCCCCCACATCATCACAATATGAATGCCAGGTCACAATTTCACTTAAAAGCCCATCTAAACTACTCCAAAGAGCACTGAAGTGAACTTAAAATCTGACCCAACTGAATAGTTCTGCCTTTTTTTAAGAGAACAATCAGTCTCAATCAAAGAACAGTTGATCATATCTTTGTGATTGTTTTTTAGATGTAAAAACATGCAATTTTATTTATTGAGTTTGTGATAGTGTGGATGTGCATTGCAGTCCTCCGGTATCTTGGCAGAGAAGATAACGGAATGGATAGAAAGCGAAGAGTGTCTGCAGTCTTGCGGTTTAGAGAGAAATTTTGTGGGCTTGTCGTCTGATGATCTGTACAGCAATAATCAGTTTACTTCCAAGTTATGCTCAGATAATTGTCAAAAGAGTTGCCCCAACATTAAGGAACTATACTTTAATCTGGCTGCAGGGGAAGGTAAGATATACAACACACAAATATTATAACATTCTCTGTCGTCGTTTCATTTACTATTAGATTTCGTTTAAGCTGAATATATTGTGCATTTGACCTACTATTGACAGGGGTATATCTGCCTAAAGTTTGCGATACAATCAAGAAAACCCCGGTGGCGTATGAAGCAGAGCCACCAACTGTCGTGGATTATCTTTCTCTGGCGGATACACCTCCAACGTACTAAATGGACTCAACAACAGTTCTTTTACGTGCCAGTTAAATTCTTACTGTATTAAAGTAATCTAGAATAAGGAAGAATGAACTTCTCGTCTCATCTTTACATTATTCCAACTCAATGTTATTTTCGTTTTCTTGGTTTCATACTTAATACTTTGTAATGCAAATAAACTTGGACATTTTAAAATGATTTAATAAATTTATCAGTGAGTTGTAGAAATATTTTTAAAAAAGGGTATACAAGATTTAAATAAGAATAGACATGTTATGGCAATTTATTACAATTTTATTGTATATAGAAAATAGGATGATTTTAAATTCTGATCATAAACATTTCAAAAGTTAATATGAGATCAACTTGTACATATAAACACATTTAAATGATTTAATTGATTATCTACTTTGTCATATCTATGCAAGATACTCAATCTAACTTGCCGTGGATTAGTGCATTGATCTATTTGTTGGTAATAAGGTGTAGATTATGTACATTCTTCTATTTTTGAGGATGCACATCATATTGTCTTCCAGTATAATTGTCAAGTTTAGTCAAGGCCCTATGCACACATCTACATTTATTTTAAGCATTTTATCAAACAATCCATGTTCCCTACATTGACATCCATATTATTTCAGATATTTTGTTAAATAATTCTCATGCTTTATGCCTTTCACTTTGTATTATGCATACCTAGGTAGCAATAATTGGTAGAAGAGTTGGGTTAAGTTTAGTCCAAGTTTTTGAGCTATGATACAAAATAATAAATGTCTAGAAATAAAAAATAGAAGGAATTCATAAAATTATTTGATTAATCGTTAGTAGTTGTAGTTAACAGAGTTTTTAGTAATATCAATTTTTTATATAATAGAAATAGAAGTTGGATTGCACTCCTAGAACCTATGCCTTGGATTTCTAAACATATGAAAATAATCATATGATAGAGATAAATATTCCTAGAAATATTGAACTTGTAAATTAGATTCCCATTCTAAAATAGCTATTGGGTGGTGATTCAAACTCCTTTTTTGTCTCATCTAAAAATCAAGTATATAGATAAAGTCTTTGTGGATTTAATGGTTAAATATAGTTATTTGATGCTAAACAAAGGGAAAGGTTTTCTATTTAATGTAAAATGAACTTTTTTGAAAGCTAGAGCATAATTCTTTTTCCTTATTATCTATATTTGATGCTACAGATTATAAGGGACATGATGAAAAAAAAAGAAGAGAGGGTATTCTTTGTGGTATTGTATTAATGATCATTATCGTACAATAATTTATGTTGTCAAGTTGTCCTCTTAACAATATTGTATGATTGAACTACCTAAATTATTAGCAAGTAAGTTGTTAGAGGATTGAGATTATTGATTATGAATATCATCAATCAAGAACTAGATATGAAAAATAATAAGAAAATTCACTTCATATGTTTTAGTGTGGCTTGTAGGAATATTTCCATAGCTACCATTGTTCATTATAGTTGATGAGTAAATTATTATTGTAATAGTCAATGATAAGTATGAATTGAAACCATTATTTGAGTAGACATGAAATTAATCATATATGTAGACTTGATAAAATAAGATTACTATTTCATAACATAATTTTCACGCTATCTCTAATACATTCACTATGAATGGGTTGTGAATGTATTGTGACATGGTGTAAATGATACCTTTGAGTGAACTGAACATATGATTAATGGGAGTAATACAATACCAAACCATGTAATATTATGAAGAAAGCATGTTGTCTAGTTTTGTTCAATTGGAAGGATATAACCTTATATTTCTTTGCATCTATATGTGGTAGTTATGATTAGGATAATGCTACTTCTTTATGTTTCCATAATGGATTGATGTACTAGATACAAATGCTTCCTTATAACTAAATAATGAACTATAGTTTGTATGGTGAACTCATCATGAAGAAGATAGTTCTTGGGACTAAATAGTTTGTTACTGTTGATGACGATGTTACTCACAACAATAGTGTAGATAAAATCCTCATAGGAAAACCATGAAGAACCTATCTTTACTTGAAAGATTGAACCAAGGCAACCTAAGAGTCTGAGTAAAAAGGAAAAGGTTGACTTAGATTAATCCCAAGGCTCTGGTAGTTAGGTCTTGACCATACTAGGTTCACTTTAGGGTATGATGTGATATTGTTATTAATTTCAAGGGGTCTATGGTTATCTCCGGTTTCTTTAAGAATCATAAGCATTGAAGATAAAGTATTTTCAATTTGATCATAAAATAATCTCATGAAATCAACATATTTGCAATAATATTTCATGAACAGGGAAAACTTTAGTGGAAAATCTTTGCCAATTGGAAAATTCTAGAAATCGGCCAAGTTGAAATTGGTGAATTGATCGCACCCAACAGGGTGTCCAAATTGCCTAGATTTTATGAACTATAGGTCCAATGCATGTCCATTCGCTAGTGAGTTTTTTTATGAGGCATATTTAAGCAACAAATTTTCCACAAAAAATTATGTGTTTCAAATGGATTGTCTAATATTTTTGCATGGAATCTCAAAATAATGTAATAAAACACCTACATATTCGCCAATACTATTAAAACAACATTGTATCAAGACCCATTTCGCCAACTAAATTATACAAATAGTTGCTTTTGACAACCCATTTCGCCAATTAAAATTTATAAATAGTTGCTTATGACGACCTGTTTCGCTAATAACATTAAAAAATAATTACATTTGAGGACACATTTTGCTTTGAAAATTACAACGTATCATTGTATAAGCATGTGGGATTTGCTAAATTTTTAATATACCATTTAAAAATCCTGTGGAATTCACCAAATATGGATTGATATAAATACAATTAAAACTTTCATTTATTCTTACACATTTTGTTCAGTTCTAAGGTTCTACTTCTTGATTCAAAAGTCAGCAAAAGCTGAAAATGTAGACTTAAAAGTGAGTGATCATTTCTTCATAGTGTTGTTAGTTATAATAAAAAAAATTCTTTATCTCTTTTCCATTATTACTTCATTCTTAAAGTTAAAGATGATAGAGTAGGAAATGGGATCTATATTCTCCGTCCTTAAACATGAAGACATTTTCTTCCAGTTTTCATTCGAAGTGAGAGATCAATATGTCGAGCAGCAATGGTGAGGCTCTTGCCGCTCCTTAAGGTAGTGAAGAGATTGGGAGACCATCAAAATTCCCAAAACTTATAAATAGAGGTACCATACAGTCTTACTTTAGAATTTCCAAAGCTTCTAATCCATCAGATCAAGATGGAGCTACATCATCAACTCTTCCACCAAATATTAATGAAGAAGACATTCACAATACCTCACCACACCAAAAGTTCAAGTTGAGATTGTCATTATGTTAGATCAAAATGTATCAAATGAGGATGGCAATACTGTAGAAGATGTTCTATGGGATACCTTGGTTAGCCAGAATGAGATAATTGACTTCGATGAGGATGATGTTGGTAGTGAGAAAAGAAAAAGAAAATAAAAAATGAGGCACAAGTGGGAAATTACAAGGAATTTTCAACTTGGCTGGTTGTCAAAGTACCCATTCATTGTACTAGTGGGGAAATCAAACGATATTGAAAGTGCAACATTGGCCAAATGTACAATTTGTAGTTGGAAATGTGGAAGAGACAAGACATTGTAGCTAAATATTGACACTATAAAAAAGAATAAGTTTATGAAAAAAAATCATAGAAGGAAAGGAACAATCAGTTGTACGATGAAAATCAAAGGAAGAATGTCTTCATGTTAGGTACATGCCGTGGATTATGAAGAGCATGACCAAAGAATGTTGAAGCTTGTTGCATGTAAAGGTACACTTGAGGCTCAATTTGGAAAAGCAATGGAATTAACAAATCTATCAAAAACTGTTTAGATGAGTGTTGTTTTTCATATTTTGTCAAGAGGGCATCCTATGATAGACTACCCAAAATATTCTACTTTATTATCTTATTTGTGTGTTCCTCACTATCCCTTCTTACATTGGTTAGTAAATGCTGGATGGGAATGGGAAAATTGTCTTGCTACAACGGAAAAGGAAAATTTAAAGGAGAAAGTAAAAGAGTCAAATTTCATTTCATTATCTTTAGATGAAGTTACTATGGTAGACAATACTTCTTGGGTTTGTATGAATTTTTATACTATAGAACAACATGCTTTCCAAGATCATCTTCTCTATGTTCATAAAATGAAGGACAGTTCAAAATCACAAAATTGATTTGAACTAGTCAAGAAATATTTGAATGAAATTGCAAGTATGGATGAGTTGAAATTTTTTAAAAAGTTGGTGTGCATAGGAGTTGATGGAGTTGCATTGATGCAAGGTCAAAGGACCTGTGTTTGCACAAAGTTACAAACTACTTGTGCACCATACATGCTTGGAATTCATTGCATGGCCCACGATGAATTTGACATTCAAAATTGTAAGCAAGTTTCCTACAGTATCAAAAGTTGAAAATCTAGTCTGCAAGATCCACGCATACTTCTGCCGAAGTCCCAAACTTTTTGCAGAATTTCAAAATTTTTCTGAGAGAATAACACTAGGAAACAAGCTTCTTAAGGATGTCGATACTAGATGGATCTCCCTACATGGATCGACACAACAAGTTCTTTCATAATATCAATCCTTGATTGGAGTGATGTACGAGCATCGTAGCATAGTAGACAAAGCTCCTGACTGCTTACATAGGTTAAGCGATATAGAGACACTCTTAACTTTAGCTAGTATTCTCCCCATGTTGTCCAAATGTGATGAACAATCTTGTGAAGAAATCCCAAGACAAAACTATGTATATTAATGAATATTCCAATCTATGTAAACATACATGCTTGGCCCTTGATCATCTATATCTAGATCTAACATAAGAAGGCCCAAATTATATTATGTGGTAGAAAATTATTGATTTGAATAATCTTGATAATTATTTATAGTTTAATGTGAGTGGGAACTTATAAATTTGTGTACATGGATATGAGATACCAATGTACCATTGTAATACAACTAGGTGCTCTAGCAGAGAAGTAGCTATTAATGAGGAAGATTTTAATGACATTGTTAAACTTGTTAGTGATGATTTGAAGGAAATTGCAAAATATCTTTCCTTAGAGATTCATGAAAGATTCCCTCGACATGAAATACTTGAAGCCATGGGTATTATGTATCCTCAATTTTGGGCAAAGCAAGATAACCCAAAATATTTTCATGATCAAGTAAAAATCTTGATCGAACAATTTTTGAAAAGTGTAACATACAATGAGCAAAAAATAGAAGGAATTTTAAATGAATCTAAGCTTAGAAAATAATCTAGGAGTTTTGCAATAGCTATGAGTGACCAGTATAAATTCATGGGCGCGAAGAATTCCTTTGAACCAAGATCAATAAAAAAGGTTTGGACAAACTTAGGTCTGGGTGAAATATTGTGTGATTCGATATTAGAATATTTCAAACTTGTTGATTTATGTAAAACAATGATATTGGGGTCACTGGAGGATGAGAGAGCTTTCGATACATTAGGGTTTTTGAAATCAAAGTTAAGAAACAAACTAGACAAGAATTTGGAAAATTGCTTGAGGTTGAAAGGAAGTGCGTATAATGTCAAAAAATTTCCTTTTGAAAGGGCACTTGCAATCTAGAGGTCCACATGTGAGAGAAGAGGGATTGGGTTGTGCAACACTCCAATTCCAAATGCTGGTACTAGTGGTAGTGGGATTGGGACAAATGAAATTGACACAAATCACACAATGAATGTTGAATTTGAGACACAGGCCGAAGAAAATGAAGAGTAGACTCAAAATCAAGACAACTCTTTTACTTTATCACAAAATGAACGTCAGTTTGAGGACCCTAACTCCATTTGGGAAATGGAAGAGAATCAACACCTTTTAGATGTTTATACTACACTTCATGAATCAGTTTCCATTGTTCCAAACTGTAGTTGATGATATTTTATATTGTATTCAATGAAATTGTGAGTCATTACACTTCATGATATTTTATTTTATATTGCACTTCAATCTTTATGAATCATATTCCAAACTGTAGTTGATGATAAGTTATATTGTATTCCATGAAATTGTGATATTTTATATTTTATATTGTATTCCATGGTATTAAATTTGGTATGTGATTATGCATCATTTTTAAAGAAGGGTATGTGTAGGATTATGATGGGCCAAAAAGTGGCAATATTATGGGTATGTGTAGGGTATGTGGTTGACAACTTTTTTTTAACCCAAAATTGATGAAACAAAAAGGGTTTTTAAAGGAGATTCTCAGCTTTCCACCAATATAAATTATGCTTTACTTTGAATTTAATAAATAATTATTATTCATTTTCTATTTGAATTATGACTAAAGTTACGATTGTAGGATGATTGAAAAACATCTATAGCTTTCAAAAGATTACATTTTTTGAATCCGAAACATGGGTCACATTCTATGCTTCACATACTATAGGATTAAAAAGAGAAAAATGAATTTCATGAAGTTTTGACCAAGTTAAGGTGGTTAGATATATGAGTTTTTATATTTTTAAAAGTTGTAATAAAAAATCATAATTAATTATTTACTTGGAAAAAATTATAAAAAATATGCATCACATTGGGACATGAGTCCTTTACTTATATTTAAAATCTTATAAAAATAATTATCATTTTATTGTGGTTGGGGTAGTCAAACAAACACCTACTTATTTTTTTCCTTGAAATTTAAGTACTATTGCATTGAAATTTCAAATTTTACCAAATCAATTTTTTAAAAATAAAATAAACCTCATAGTTTAGAAACTACATTCAATTTTCTATAGATTCTATTCTTACATATTTTTGAAATAATATAGATAACTTATTCAAATTTTTACATCAAGTTGCCTACTCTGATTTTTTGAATTTTTGCCACTTCTAAGAGGCCTATTTTTTCCATGATGATCCTACACATACCCAGAACAACACTTATCTCACTACTTATAAATTCCTATTGCATTTCCATTCACACAATCTTTGATAAATAACTAAAAGGAATATTAATCCATTCCTTGAACAAGACCTAATAGTTCAACGTCCATAACTTATAAGCTAACATAAGCTAACAGTTCAACATAATTAACTTATAAAGGCATCCACACAACTTAAACAATAAAAGCTTAAACTACCAAATCATCTAAATTATATTGAGAAATCCTTATGCATCCATCACCATAAAATCTTTATTCATAGATAAACATTCCACAACAATGAAACTAACAAAAAATCTATCATTCCAATAATAGATAATCAACTGGCAAACTACTCAGCAAAAGCACAATAAATCCACATACCATAACTCAAATATTATGAATGCATGAACTTCACCATTGTCTTTCTATATTGAAATAACAAAAAAGAAATAAAAATAATAGAGTATTTTTTGTCTTGATAATGGTTTCTTGAAGACAACCGTTTTAGAAATTAAAATAAAAAGTATTTGAAGTATCAAGAGAGCCAAATTAAACAAAATAACATTAAAAAAAAACTAAACAGTGGTCCTAGCATCGACTCCTTCGCTTTCAATTATTTCCACCTCTTGCTCCTTCAGTAACGCCTCATGTGCCTTTACTCTTTGCATGTATTCCCAGTACTTGGTGACAATTGCAGTTATGGTTTTGCTTCCTGGAGTCATGGTGATTTGCAACCTTTTCCTCCAGTGTGAAAGTGCATGGTCTGACTTAGTTATCATTTCATAGATGTTGTCACTCCTATAAATAAATATTAGTAATATCAATTTTTTATGTTATAGAAATAGAAGTTGGATTGCACTCCTAGAAAAAATTTAAAAATAGAGAACCTATGACTTGGATTTCTAAACATATGAAAAAAATCATATGATAGAGATAAATATTCCTAGAAATGTTGAACTTGTAAATTAGATTCCCATTCTAAAATAGCTATTGGGTGGTGATTCAAACTCCCTTTTTGTCTCATCTAAAAATCAAGTATATAGATGAAGTCTTTGTGGCTTTAATGGTTAAATATAATTATATAATTCTAAACAAAGGGAAAGGTTTTCTATTTAATGTAAAATGAACTTTTTTGAAAGCTAGAGCATAATTCTTTTTCCTTATTATCTATATTGGATGCTACAAATTATAAGGGGCATGATGAAAACAAAAAATTAAGAGAAGGTATTCTTTATGGTACTGTATTAATAATCATTATCATACAATAATTTATGTTGTCATGTTGTCCTCTTAACAATACTGTATGATTGAACTACCTAAATTATTAGCAAGTAAGTTTTTAGAGGATTGAGATTATTGATTATGAATATCATCAATCAAGAATTAGATATTAAAACTAATAAGAAAATTTACTTCAATATGTTTTAATGTGGCTTGTAGGAATATCTCCATAGCTACCATTGTTCATTATAGTTGATGAGTAAATTATTATTGTATTGGTCAATGATAAGTATGAATTGAAACCATTATTTGAATAGACATGGAATTAATCATATATGTAGACTTGATAAAATAAGATTACTATTTCATAACATAATTTTCACAATATCTCTAATACATTCACTATGAATGGGTTATGGATGTATTATGGCATGGTGTAAATGATACCTTCAAGTGAACTAAACATTTGATTAAAGAGATTAATACAATACCAAACCATGTAACATTATGATGAAAGCATGTTGTCTAGTTTTGTTGAATTGGAAGGATAAAACCTTATATTATTTTGCATCTACATGTGGTAGTTATGATTAGGATAGTGTTACTTCTTTATGTTTCCACAATAGATTGAAGTACTAGATATGAATGCTTCCTTATAGCTAACTATTGAACTATAATTTATAAGGTGAACTCATCATGAAGAAGATAGTTCTTGGGACTATGACAATAGTTTGTTACCAATATTACTAGCAATAACTAAAGGACAATGAAATAGGATTAGTGATTAATCTAGGAAGGAATGATATTGCTTCAAGACACTAGAGAGGTCTATTATTCAAAGAAATAAGGGTATGATCATATTAGTCATTATATTCAACTATATGTGAATTAATAAAATATACTAACAAGTTATATTTGATGATGATGCTAAATTAATCTATTATGATTTTATGGTGTGAAAAAATTAATATTTATGGAGGATTAAATATTAGATCAGTGTTATGTTTAGGATAGAGTTGGACTTATGAATTCCTTTACCAACTATGAATAACTCGTGTTCTAGTATTAACAATTATATGGTATGCCATTTTCTATTTATATTTATTTGGTTGACAATAGTATGCTAATATTTTTAATTGATAATATATAAAATATTATTCACTTAGAACTATAATATTGTGCGATATTATAAAAGTGGGTTTAATTTCTATCTAATAACTATTTTATTACCTATTGGAGTAGCTAAGATCAGAATACAAGAACCAAGATAACTTACACAAGTGAATAATGAGCACAAACAATAATGTCTATTAGATAAAATTGAGAGTTTCAAATGTACAATGATCAACCTTGCATATAAATACAAGGAAGAGGAGGTAAGAAGGTAAGAATAAATATCTAATTACCCCTCCAAATGTATAACACATGTTAGCTCATATGATAAGTGTGAGAGAATGTGTTAAGAGTGCATGAGGTAGGTGTATTGAGAGGTGAGTACATGTTTCTTAACCACATGGAGAAAAAAGAAAAAATTCCCTAAGTGTAGACTTAACAAGTTGAATGAGCTAACCTAGAAATATCAATATGCTAACTGTTAGTTTTATGATCAGATGTAATGCACAGAAAATTAATTCAAAATCAGACACAATAACACAACAGATACCCTGGGAAAACCCTCCTCTTGAGGGAGAAAAACCCAGCAACAAAGATCTCTCTATTATATAAAATAATGGCAACAAGTCTCTTTACAATGAGGCCAATCTCAAGGCCAATAATCAGCACCTTCACAAGATGCAATGATAGGCAAATAATCTGCACTTCCTTGCAACTCAAATTTGCTCTTGAAGAGTTCGCAATCTGCTCTTGATGACTTCGCAATCTGCTCTTGGTAATTCGCACTTGAGAGAAGAGAAGAGACTTCGAACTTGCTTGATTGATAGAATGAATGGAATGAACTTGTATTTATACAATTTGAGAGAGAGAGGTCGCACCTCTTCATGCAAGGTCGGCCATCATAAAAATATAAATACAATTAATAAAATGCAAGTTACAAGGAAGGTCGGCCAAGATAACAATTACAATGTTGCCATGTGAAGCACCTCTTCACATTGATGTCTCTATAAATTAAATAGCCTTAGGCTATTATTTAATTTATCATCATGAGTAAAGGAGATAGGCTGGAAGAATATGACTGATGCTGCCATTAACATCAACACTAACTAGTTTGAGAATGAACCTATTTATACCAAACTACCTTTAATTAAAACTTAGGAATATAAAAATAATGATTATGGGTCTTGGATACTAGTCCATATTAGTACCTATGTACAAATTTATCATAAAATGGATTACAAGAGAAAAAAATTGTAGAAATAAATCCCTCTTGAAAAGAGAAATGATACAAATAAATGTACAAGTGAAGAAAATAGAAATAGAAGGAAGGACTAATCATGAACACCAAGGAATAATTCCATCACATTATACAATAAATTTCCCCCCATAGGAGAGAAAATGGATATGAAGTGTTTTTATTTTTCAATTTGACAATGAATACAATCTTATACATTATACCTTTTCTTCACACAATATCCACACTTACTTTCTATTTATTATTAAGATTATGAAGAATACTCAAATGGAAGGGTTTAGTTTGAGATACATGATCAAATTAATAGAAAAATAAGAAATAGACACACGTAGGTTACTCCCATTGATTTGGTTATAACAAAAACTAGGTCCTTGCCAAAAAGATATGCAAGAAAAATTACAATTAATTTAAGATTGGATGTCTAAATTTTTTGTTTATAATAATTAGATTTTTTTTTTTTATAAGACTAGCTATCCAAATATTAATTATACATAAAGAGAATTATTCCATATGAAATTCTAATAGTTTTAAAATATTTTTACAAAATTTCAATTATCAAGGTGAAATTTATGGCCTGCCAAAATTTAACAAAAAATGATGATTTTGGAGGCCAAAAAATAGTTTAAAATAGCACAATTTACTAGAAATAGTTTCACCATTATGTATAGGATAGTTATATTTCTATTAACTATTTAAGTTTGATAAAATAACTACCCATTTTCCAGCTAGAGGAAAAAGAACACATCACTGCTTTTTTCTCCTAATGGTCAATATGGAAAAGAATGTCATAGTTTATAGTAACATGAATTTTTAATTATCTCAAATACCTTAAAATATTATCTGGGTATTTTAATAAATCGATAAAAGGTATTAAAATTAGATAAAATGTAGCACATATTGTAAACTATTACAACAAATTTGTGATAAATGTTGAGGATAACAATTTTCAATAGTCTACTATTCCAACCATTGTTCATTCACTTTCAAAATGAAAAGTTGTGAAAGTTTCTCCTCTCTCAAGCACAACATAAAAATTCCATGGGTGATCCCACAAATTTTGGTTTACAATTTCTAGGAGATTCTAATTTTTCTTTGAAATCCCACATATTTTTAGAAAATGTAATGATTTAAGCCTTAAAAATTTCCATTTAAATCATTCCAATTTAAGAGAGTTTGATAAAACTACCTTAGATAAAACCCCCTTGGATAAAACCCGCTAGTTTTAAAACATACCTATAATGAAGTCTCCTTTACACCTATAAAATGTTGATAAAAAACCACTTTTGATTTACCTTTTGGGGGATCAAATGAATTCATTTAAAGTTTATTTTTGTATGTATGTAGTGCTTATTATAAGCTTGCCATAAAGTATAATTTTAAATAAATTTAATTTAATTATTATATTTATTTTTTATTTCTTATGAATGTTGGTTTTTCGAAAAATGAAACTCTTTGTTCTACACATGTGGAAAAATATAGATTGTCAATTTTTTTTTTTTTGAAAAATATGGAGTGCACGGATATTGAATTCATGATCCAACAAATAAAATAAAATAAAATTTTGATACATACAAAAAATTTACATTATATGGTCACACTAATATGCGGTGTAATTGGTTTGACTTCAAAACTTGATTGAAAAAATATTCAATAAAAACTATCTAACCAAGTGGAAGCACTATATATTAGAGTTACAAATCTAAATTCAAAATAATTAGATTTTTATCCTTCATGGAAAAAAAAATTTATGCATTATCATTGGCGTCACTTTTAAAATATTGATTTTAAGGAAAAACTAGTTTTAGAGAGATGAAAAAAAAGTGCAATCTAATTCCAAAAATTTTTGAGAAAAAAATATATTTATAATCTATAAGAAAAATTCACAAAACTTGGTTGCATCACCTTCAAATTCCCTCGCGGTTTTGCCACTATAGGTGCACGAGTGAAGATTTAGTTAAAATAATTATTTTAGTGTCAATTTGGCCAAAAGTGTAAAACAATGTATATTTAAATTGGTAGCTTTCTTGGAGATGCTAGATATTGGCAAGGAAAGATAGTTTTAAGGGCCTAAAAACTACTCAAAGGAATTTGTGGATGATTTGATTTCCTACAAGAAGGGAAGCCATCATCACTAGGCACATTGATCAAATGCAAGACACGCTCACATATTTCATGTTTCATCTACATAATGATGGAAATGACATTAATTTGAAAAAGATATATGACAATGCTGGTAAGTTCAACTAAGATGGAGCTACACACAATTCTAAGATAGCCCTTGGAAGGTTGAAATATTTTATAAAAATGAAGGAATAAATATTAGTTCATAAAAATATCAAGCATGATGATCTTTGATTTGATCCTAAATATAAATAATGACAATTGATATTTGATTTGATCTAATATGGGTGATCCCACAATAGTGGTTTGTTACAGCCAAGCCCCGGACATAAATAATTTTTTTTAACTAAAATCTTCCTTCCGGACACCTATAGCATTAAACCACGAGGGAATTTGAGAGATGATGCAAAACTAGAGTTTCATGAAATTTTGTCTATGAATTCTAAATATATTTTTTTTTCAATTTTTTGGAATCCCGGTGCACTTCTTTCCATCTCCCTTGAAACTAGTTTTTCATAAAACAACATTTTTAAAAGTGACCCTCATCATATAATGCATAAATGTTTTACATGAAGGTCAAATTATAATTCTTTCAAATTTAGATTTATGTCTGATATCTAGTGCTTCCACTTAGTTAGTGTTTTATTAGATATTTTTTTCTTTAATCAAGTTTTGAAGTCAAACCAATTACAATTCAGACATGAGTCAGAGCCGTGCCAGCAGCGTAGAAAGTATTTTTGTATGTATCAAAATTCAATTTTATTTTTTTGTTGGATCAAGGACTTCAATATCGTTATCTTATTTTTTCATTTTTTTAACAATATTCTATTTTTCCACAGCTAATGCGGAGACAAAGAGAGTTTTTATTTTTAGTGAAAAACC
>VDFB02055771.1:0-16485 GCA_007258455.2 Sequoia sempervirens
CTATTTTCAGTTATTACAAAGACAATCAATCAGTATTATATCAATTATTCCATCTCAATCAAGCCAAATCAATCTGACTCATGTCTATCTACTAATCAGACCCATATCAATGACCCATACCAATCAAACCCATATCATTTGACCCACATCAAGTGTTCTATCTAGATGACTCATATCATACAATCAATGCACAATCTATCTATCTGAAAATCACATCAACTAGCTCTATCATCAATTACTATTTGTTTTCTTTTTCAAGAATGCAAATTTATCAACAACCAAACCATCATCCTATTTGTATTTCAGTCACGAATGCAAATATGCTTTCAATTAATCATCTACAATTTGTTTTCTATCACAGAAAGAAAATTTATCAGAAGACCTATCAATCATCTACTCTTTGTTTTTCATTCAGGGGTGACAAAGTTATCAGCTATCTACTCTTTGATTTCTATTTTGAGAAACAAAGTTATCAATTCGGTATTAGATTTTCTATTCATATCAACATGATGACAAACCCATTTCTATATCTATTGACCAAGGAAGCAATAAACATCATCATTTTCATAAAATAGGCACATTTCCTAAATGCCCTAATCTACGGCCTCTATGCGCTAAAACTCATATGTGCTATTCTGTATCCTGGATGTGCTAATACTCAAATGCACCATTTTTTGCCCTGGAAGTGCTAAATCATTGTCTCTATGCGCTATTTCCCTAAAAGTGCTAAAACTCTAATCAAAAGCGCCACTTTATTCATTGGATGTGCGACAACCTAAATACGCTAAACTATTTCCTAGATGCGCTAAAGTCCTAATTTTCCAACGACATCCTATAAGCGCTACTCTATCTATCAGATGCGCTAAACTGGTTTCTATAGCGAACATGCAAACCACATCCTATATGCACTCAATGAGACATCGAAAGTGCTAAAATAAACATCGAAAGCACTAAAACATTCCTAAAAGCGCTAAAACGGACTATTTACGCTTAAATCTGCATGAAAAACATGAAAAATTGATTCAAAATGGAAAATTTCAACACAAAATTGGTTGGATCTACTCATCGGTGGTCCATACGCCACTGGTCTCTGGTATTGGAAGGCCCGCTCGAATCTATGTCTGTGGTACGAAATCTCCATCTCGCCAGGTCACTATCAAAGCAACGGGATTCTAAAAGTCAAAAAGTGCAAATGACTTGTCCTTTTCTCCCTTTTTAACTTTTAAAGGTCAACCAAAAGTGGGTTTTTGTGGCATGTTATTTTCTTTTTATTTTTTATCTCACTTTGACCTTATTTTCACACTGGGGCATCCTTATACATCATTTTTCGAGAGTTAAATCACTGAATTCACATCAACATCAAAATCTCACCATTACATCAAATTTTTCAAACATTCTCAACAACTCATTTCATCATTAGTGATTTATCTCCCGAGGGGGCATCATTAATACCAACAACATTTTTCAATCGGAAACATATCAGGCTCAAATCAGGGGCATGTCAGTCACATTTTTTCCAATCAAGGGCAAAAATTTCTTTCAAAAGCAAGAATATTTTCTTTGAAGCAATACGTTTCACACATCACTTCAAAGGGGCAAAATGTATATGCATAAAATTGGTCATGTCTGATTAATCCTGGCATTTAATTAAATATTTATTATTTAATTAATTTCTCTAAAGTCTTCTACATATGATTAAATTTAATTAATTTAATTGTATTGTTCATCCAATTTATTCTTCTATCATGATTAAATAAATTGATTTTTATTTAATTATTTCACATTCATATGTCCACTTGATTAATTAAATAAATACACTTTATTTATTTTAATTAATTATCACTTTTGAATTTAATTAAGTCATTTTTATTTAATTAAATTTAAATATTACTTTTCAAATCTTTCTTCTAGTTAATTAAATATCTTATTTAATTAATTTCATTTACATACCATTTCTTAAAAGTTTAATTAAATATCCTTATTTAATTGAATATCTTCCATATCTTTTCAAAATCATAATTAAATATTCTATTTAATTATGAAATCTTCAATTATTCTTCAAATCTAGAATTAAATATTATATTTTAAGAAAAATCTCCATGTCACCTATAAATGAATAATTGAATTTAATAATTCATTTATTATCTTCTTCAAAAATCTTTCCATAATTTCACGAAAAGATGATTTTTTTAAAATCATCTTTATCATCTTATCTTACCTCTTTTACAGAAAAGAAAACAAATCTTTCTTTCTGTTTTCTTCTATTTTTCTTCAGTCTTATCCATCTTCAACCATTCTATTTGCCAGGAATTTCCACAATCGTTGATCATATCAGCCAATCAAAATCTTTTGAAAAACTCTATAAATAGCACAACCAATCCAAGCAATGTTTACAACACACAACAAATGAATTAGAGATTAATTGCATTCTAGCATTATAGCATTCTAGCATTATCATTATAGTTTTATTATTCATAGCATCATCATAATCTTTCATTTTAGCAATCATGTTTTAGAATAATCATGTCTTAGCTTAGCATTACATGCATTTCATATTCAATCTTGTTCTCTAGGAAGACTGTTCGTTGAGCCTAGCATACAATCTGAGAGCCAGCTGGAATCAATGAAAATACTGGAGATAGAGGATGATAGGACAACATCGATAACAGGATACTGAGTTTGCAATCTTTATTATTTTAATATTTTGTTTTTGATATAATGTCTTATTGGTGTGTTTGATTCATTTTTTTTACATATATAACATGCATAAAATTGACCGCACATGAGTCATACCTTGAAGAAATGTCCTTCAACAAATCAACATCCACATACACATTAGGGACAACTAGTTTTCCCATGTCTAGTCTCTAAGGGTTGCAAAGAGAAATCTCAAGATTTCTATTGCCAAACCAATCTTGCTGAAATAAGCGCCATCCACTATAAGGTACTTTAACATCTTTGATAAAACATTATCTGTCAAGTCCCCCCTCCCTAACTGTTGGGCCATGAAACAACATTTTTCCCTCAACCTTTTTATTTGTGGAGGGTTTTAGTAAATCTATTACATCCTCGGATAGTAGTTTGGATTGAGTTACAGAGGTGGTGGTATGTGCTTTGGGTGCCATTGGCAGCGGGGAAAACTTAGGCCAAGTTAGGGTTTTCAACACAAAAGGTTTCAATAACTGGATTCACAATTCAAACCTAGGGCTCTCAAATGCAAATTCTAAAAGGTCCCATAGAATTACAAAGAATGGAAGCTCATTTGACAAGAAATGTAGTGAGAACCAACTCTAGTACACAGAATTTGAATAAAGCATAAAAATTATGTTTACTTTACTTACGGATTTTACCCATGAGAAACCATAATGCTAACTGTGCCAAAATATGCAAATAGCCTCTCTCAATTTCCCATACACTCCAGATGTTTTTACAACTCTTAATTATGTGAGATCCAATCATCTACATCCAATTTGGGAAAAATTGAAGTATTTTTTGAAGTCACTTCCACCATTGCTACTCGCTTGCACGAAGCAAGAATGGTTGCAATGGTCAAACTTCTCAGATTTGAGTATTCACCGTTGATCTCTCGTCGAGATGGCCTTTTGGATTACTCAAATTGAGTCAATTAAGTTTGATTTCCAATCATTGTCACACGTCATTCCACTGGCCAATGAAACCTTGCCAACTAGGTACTCATTCGTCTATCTATGGGCTTCACCTTTCCTCATTTGTTGTGACCAAAGAAAACACGTGGCAACTTCTCGCAAACCTCACAGCTTTCAACTAACCCACAACTTAATCCTACAAGATGGCATGGAAAGGTAGCGATTGACCCTACCATCACATCATAACCATTGATTACAGTACTAAGGATGTTAGATAGATGAAGTGGAGACCGACCCCCACACTCATGGTTGTACACATGTCGACATATCACAGACCACATGATGTTTAATGAGCTTCCCTTTGAAACTTGTGAGCTAGCAGGGAATGACCCAGATCAATTCTCGTGATCAGAGGATCTCCCAACCTACACACACGATAAAATTAGTCCAAACGGAGCCATGACTAGACCGGTGATAGTTTGACCCTTAAGAAGATGACTTAAATGTAAGTCAATTGAAAAATATTATGGCTCAACTATAGGGAGCTAAACAATTAACCATACATGATGACCAACTAACTTAGGACTTCGGGCCGATACAAAGAATGATTTTAATGGCTCAACTCATGACTTAAATGACCAATAACTGGATGTAGTAGGTCAACACAAAATTATAAGGATGGAGGTTTAAGATTGATTACTATGAAGCAAGGGTTTTTGAACTAAAACCTTAAACCCTACTCATGGACATAGAAGGCAGAAAGCCTCAAGAGGAAAAATTTTACTAGGATTTTTTCAAAATTTCAGTAGCATTACTAGATGGGACATGTTATATTTTCTCCTTGACATGTCCAAGTCTCTTAGAAATATTGTTCTTTAGGCTGGCGAGAAGACATTTGAATATGTCTCTTAGAAATTCGGGAGTCTCATCTACATTGTGAAGTGCTTTTTATGCCTCAGTCATTTTTTATTTTTTGGCTTGCATAAATGTCTTCAACTTTGGGTGCACTCGCACTCAAACAGAATCATCGAAAAGATGTGCAATGGGCCATGTGGTGGTTTCGCAGCTTCCATATTTCATCTTCCTTTCAGGAGAGAGTTCGGAACATGTGTTGACTCGTTGGACATTTTCTTGGGAGCTATATTCATGAGCTCATGTTTTTCCTCCTTGCTGACACGTCATCTCTTCACCACGGGATATTTGCACCTCCTATGGAGTAATTTGATTGAGGAGTTTGTTGGAGCTAGCTGGAATTTTCTTTTCTTTTTCTCGGTTTTTGGGAAGGAATTTTTGAGACGGTGCCTGGGAGTGATGTGATCGGTCAACTGGGCCTTTTTCTAGGCTGTTATTTTTAGGATTTGATCATTTATGAGCCTCTATCTTTGCTAAAACATCTAAAGGATATTAATGTAGTAGCTAAGAATTGATGTGCAAAGATCGTTGCAACCTAACCAAATATCTATGATCAAATCATGTGCTATTAACTGTCAACACCTAGCTGCAATTACTTCTGAGCTGAGGTAGTGTGTATCTTTTGTTTTGACTATATAAGGAGGGCGATGACACAAAAGAAAAGAGGATTTTTCCAAGTGATATTTTCTTTGTTAAGAAAATTTTCTTTAGTCTTCATAGGGTTTTAGAATTATTTTCATAAGAAAATTGTAGAACTACTTTACTTTGGCATGTTATATCTATTAAGGTTTAAACTATTGCCAGATTGGCATCCAACCTCTATTTAAAAGTTCATTTGATATTTAAAAGCACAAACTATTGAGGAGAAATTATTGAGACTATGCATGTATGGCCTTTTTCAAGTTTTCTTTCTTTATATTATCGAATGAAACACTGTGTCTTGCAAGCTAAATCTAGGTAGTTTAAGTATCAGATTTCTATGCTTTATGCTTGTATGGTAGAGTAGTGACTTAAGAAAATTGGACTATGTCATTAGACTTCTCTGTTTTTCTGAAGTTGTTATTTTTTTGTGCTATGATGTATTAGGAGGAAGAGTTCATGTGATTTCTAAAATATTGTTATGTTACCCATAAGAAATCTTTATGTTTGATCGAACCTTAATGAACACTACTTGTAGAAAGATTTTAAAGTTTGCATTGTGCTTGAAGTTAACCTTTGTTGTTCATTCTCTTTCCAACAATGAAGGGTTGTGGCTTTCTGTGTCTATTTATATCAATCATAGGAATGATTTGGGTTTGAAATGTTATGCAAAGCTTTAGCATCCACCTTTTATGTTTTATCTTTACATTTCCTTCTCCCCTTATCTCAAAACCCAAAAAGGGTTAAACTTTCTATAAAAATCCCGGAGGTATTTAGTGAGACACAATTTGTTCCCCCACTCGTTGAATTTCTCATAAGACTATTGGAGAGGCGCAAGCTTTGATGATCAACGGTTCTTTTTTTTGGCATGTCTGGTGGGAAAAGAAGTTATCCAAATGCCTGATTAGAAGTCAAAAATATTTCTTGAATCGGGCTAAGGAAGGAAACTAGAAGTTTCATGCCCAGAGTGGAAACAAGAGCATCCTTGAGAGGTCACTTCCTAGTGCCTATCGGTTCTGCCTCAATCCTAGAAGGAAGACTACGGGTTTTTGTATCACTGTAAGGAGTAATAGAGTGAAGTCATGTGATATCTAGGCATCTACTCCACCACGAGGCTTAAACTTCCGGATAGAGGGTACATAACATGGGATAGTGGTAGCCCATTACAACCACCCACGCCACCAGATGTATGGCCTGCTATACCTGCTAATGCCCTCAAGGCTATTCCAAGATTCTTCAGAGAATATTTTGAAATCCCTTCCAAACACCTTCAAGATATAGTGGAGGTATGTACAGTACATAACATATCGGAGGAAAACATCGCGTTGACACTGCTAGCTGCCTCTTTTAAGGGGAAGGCTCAAGATTGGTATCAATATTTGGCCTCGCGTTCTATCCTCTCTCAGGACCAACTCAAACAACATCTGTTCGAATGCTTCTTAGAAAAGGGAGACTGCTCCTCATCACTGCAACAACAGATTACCATCAAGAGGGCTTTGCATCAATCCATGACTGAATTCAACACCAGGTTTCACAAGACCTGGAAAAGGATCCCCGTGACTGCTCAACCCTGACCGCCATGACATTCATGTTCTCTTTGAAGGCCTTTAACACAGATATCGCAGTCATGATAACCTCCATGGGAAGGGATATCCTGCCTGATGCATACAAGGTGGTATTATGAGCAAAGAATAATCTGATTGATGCCTGAAAGCTTTTTCCTCAGCCACCAATGCCAGTGTTTGCAGAAATCTCTGATTTCCATCAGGAAGAAGCTACTCTAAGCACTTGTGCAACACAATTAAAGTTGGTCACCCCATAGTCTATGAACGTGCATCCTACCACTCAAGCAAGCACATCAGGTTTTTCTTCAATGGCAGCATATATCATCAATATGAAGGATGTCATGCGGAATTTTGTTAATGAATTGGTCATTATCAAACGACAACAAGTGACGCCTCTGAAACTGACCACTCAAGCCTATGATGGAGGAAAGTCATCTTATCAACAAAATTCATATCAAGGATCCTACAAAGGAGGAGGTCAACAGAAATCATCAACAAATTAGATAGTTCCAACGACCGCGCCATTGAAGACATTCAAGGATAGCCCATATAAAGAGCTAGTCCTAGGCTAGAACAATTTGGCGGAAGATGAAAAATGTCTGGTGCTTCTCATGCAATGAGAGCTATATGCCTTAGAATTTCCCAAGGGGAAATATGTAGCAGAAGGTGGCAAAAGAAAGAAGTAAGGGCATGCTCCTGACCGCAGACAAGTATGAATTATTTGAAATGGAGAATGCTCATTTTAGAGCATGAATGCAAGGGATGTCCCTGGAGCAAGAGTTAGATATTGTGCTAACAAAGCTCTTTTCTCATGGTTAGAAGAGGACGAGGCTGTGTTCACAAATGAAACTCCAACGACTAGAGTTCCACAAGTGCAGTCATACTACAACACAAGTTCAAAGAGAAGGCTTATGTGAGAGTATGTGCAACAAGCTTTTCCATGACCACAACCGCATCAGCTATTCCCCCGAGAGAAGCAGGCCTCATCACCCATCATCCGACCTTTTCCATAGCCACATAACATATCATTGGTGGAGAAAGAGACAAACAAAACACCATGCCAAACAATCACGTTGGAATGTTTTCTTCTGAAAATGAGAGAAATACCACCATTTAAGCCCAAGGCAAAAATAGTTGGGATGCTTAACGTGGTGGAGCAATTAAAGAAGGCACCTGCTAATGTATCATTGTGGGACATCATATAAATTCTTGAACAAAAAATGTTGCTTCAAGAAGCATTAAAGGTGGAAGAACAAAGTCCACAAGCAAATGCGACTCAGTTGTGCAACCAAAGCGGATTTGATAGACCCATGCTTCCCCCTCAAGCTCTAAAAGCAACAACTTATGCAAATGATGTAGGAAACACAAAAGAGAAAGAGGTAAGTGAAACAAATCCCATGCCTTTCTTTTTAACACTTATAGTAGGAGACAAATTGTTGCATAATAATATGATTGATTCAGGTGCTAGCACAACTGTTATGCCAAAACAAGTTGCAGATGCTTTAAAGCTTAGGTATGAGCCCCTTGAAAAAGGAATTATGCAATTGGACGGGAAGAAGGTCCCGACTGTTGGTCGGATAAAGGATCTATCCCTGACCCTTTTCTCTTGCCCAAGCCAAACAGTCACACAGGAAGTGGTAGTAATAGACATTCTACTCGTCTTTGAAATGTGTCTATCAAGAGATTTTACCACCAAACTTGGTGGATACCTAGCACTTGACTAGTCCCACCTGATATTGAGAACCAAACATGTGGGAAATATGAAGATCCTATCTTAATCCTTGCATCCTAAATACATTGTGGATGATGCAAAGCTATGCTTTGGGGCTGCCCATGCCTCCATCTTTCAGCAGGAAAGATATTGTGTAGAAATTCCCAGGGAAGAGGAAGACACAAGTGAGCATACTTCTGAAGAAGAAGTGTTGCTCAACCAGTTCATTGATTTTGATCCATTTGGAAACTTCCATGCTACAGGGCTAAGCACCTATGTAATTTTTGGTGGGGATAATTTTTTTTCAAAACTAATAAAGGATTAGGAGAAGTCTGATGACCTGTCTGATAATTGTTTGTGGATCTTATATTTTGATGGTGCCAAATGCAAGGTTGGGTCTAGACTAGGTGTCCGATTAGTGTCTCCAATAGGATTAGAAACCCCCAAAACCTACCATTTTCAGTTTCCATGCTCCAGCAATGATACTGAATATGAAGCTTTGGTTCATGGTTTGATTCTAGCAAAACAGATGGGCGCAAGTAAGATGGAGCTTTCAGAAATTTAGAATTAGTAGTAAGCTAGATCCATGGGAAAGCAACTGCAATAAATACAAGGCTAAGATCTTACATACATAAGATATGGGATCTCATCGAGAGTTTTGAAGCTTTTGATATACAAGTGACCCCCCAACCACAAAATAGCATTGTTGATTGGACGTTTCCTATCGGACCACAGTTGGAATTAGTTTTTGACCCGACAAAGTAGGACACAGTGCAAATCATTGCCCAACCTTCAATTTCTGACAAAGGTCGGATTTGGAAAATCCTGAGCGATGATATTCCAATTGTTTCCTTCATACAGAATCTAGGAATATCTTCTGACTATCCACCACCAGGAACGGATCTTCTTACAAATGCAAGGAATGGCAAGCAAATATTTTCCATAGTTTCAAAAGATCATGAAGAGCTTGACATCTGAAGTAATGGAACACTAACAATCGGTAGGGAAGTCTCTCGCAAGGACCAAATAAAGTTGAAGGATCTATGCTTCAAGTATGATCTCAGAGGTTATGACTCGGGTATAGTTCAACATACAATTGGCCTAGCTAAAGGACCCAAATCTTTCCAACAAAGACAAAGGTTAGTCAACATAAAGATTGAAGCTTTGATAGTACAAGAGCTCGTCAAGTGGGAAAAATCAAAGGTCATATGCTAGTTTGGAAAAGGAATGGCGATATCTAACTTTGTGTTGATTTTTCGAGACTCAAGAAGGGCTTTGCTAAAAGACCATTACCCCTCACCACTAATGAAGTGGTTCTCATAGACTCTAACTAGATCAAGGAGTTTCTCCTTGATAGATAGTCCCCCAAAGTACAATCAAGACTACATAAAGGAATCCCACCAACATGGGATGATGTTTACCAATAAGTGGGAAACATTTGCATATTTAAAAACACCGTTCAGACTCTCCAATGTTGGTACAACTCTTCAAATGCCAATAGGAATTACTTTAGAAAGATGGGTCAACCAGATTATTTTTATATACTTGGGTGATCTAGTAGTTAAATATGATCATTTTAATCATCAAAAAGGGTTTTTTCTAAATCACCAACAATTTGGGATTCTTCTTAATCCAAAAAAATATTTCCTTAGAGTGCCCCAGAGAAAGCTTCTCGGCTTTACAGTACCACAGAAGGGAATAGTAATAGATCTCAGAAAGATCTGAATGATAAAGGGGCTGCAATATTTTCTAGGGAAGATTAATTTTGTCCGTAGATTCATATCAGATTTTATAAGCATTGCACTCCCGATCATCTTGACGTTCAGAGAGAACCTATCTTTCTAGAAAACTTCCAAGGGCACATCAATTTTCAAACAGCTAAAGATGGCCCTCTCCAAAGCCCCGACATTGATTAGCCCAAATGTTTCCAAAGGTTTTCTACTCTATATGTATAATGGCCAACATGGTATAGTTTCTATGCTCACTTAGAAGTATGAGGAGGAGAATGAAGAGCATCCTATTGCATTCCCTTCAAGGACCGTGAAGCAAAAGGGAGCTAGTGTGTGGGAATACATCACAGGAGAAAAAAATTCAAGTTTCTTAAGGAGCTAGAAGCCAGGCTTGGCTTGCTCAAGAACATTATACCCGACAATGCCTAAGACCTGGTGGAATCACAAGGGTCAAATTTTGCTACTAGATATAGGATTTTTTTGAAAGCTTCATCAAATTATTACTTACAAGGGAGTAGGTTAACAAAATCAACCAACAAGAACTTAACTAGGTTAATTAAATGTATTGGGTCAGAACAACAAAGAGATTGGCACAATCACGAATGGGCTACCTTGTTGGTGGACCAAGTTACCCCCAGGAAGATTCTAAAGGCTTCCCCATATGAGTTGATGTACAAAAAATTGGCAAAAACCCCAAGACTAGAAGAAGACAGAGAAAAGGCTTATGGAGCCACGATTAATCACCAGTAGAAAATCAAGTGGCATTTTGGAAAAAAGACTTCTAAACTAGAATTCAAAGAAGGGAGCTTAGTACTAAAGTGCAACAAGTGTGCTACAAAACCAGGGAAACATATGAAATTTAAAGCACTGTGGAGAGAACCTCTCAAAGACAGCGTGTGCAAAGGAAAAAATGCTTACAAACTTGAAGAAATGGAGAACAACGCTTTAGATATACTAGTGAATGGTATTTATCTAAGGATTTTCCATTAAAATGCACAGTTCTTTTTAAAAAATTAGCAATTATGTACCATATGTAAAAAAATTGTAATTATTTCAAAATTTTGAGAATAACAACCCAAGAATAACACAAAGGAGATAAAGGCTATATTATATTATGTTTATCTACAAAATTTACAATATAATGCATGACTCAAGGCTCAGAATTGAACATGAGGCTCTCTCGAGCAAAACCCAAAAGAAGTAGCGAGCAAAAAGAAGCAAAAGGGTGGAAATGAGTAGAAAAATAGTAAACTTCAGCCAACAACAATTGACGACAAGACAAAAGGGGCTCGTTATCAGGTTCCTCTTCTTCTCCTTCTTTTTCTTCTTCTTCTTCTTCTTCTTCTTCTTCTTTCTTTCCATCTGACAAGTTGCAAGCAAGGAAAAACACACAACACATGGGCCACGATTGCAGACCTAGGGTCTACTCACTATGAATTTGCACTAAGAAGTCAAGTGTTTCCTCTAGGAAATCCCTAGAACCCTCTCCACATCGTACTCTCACAGGAGAAAAGTGGCCACTAGCTGAGAAGAACAATAGTGTGTCTCAACGTCCATGGTGTGAAAATCAGTAAGGAAGGGAAACCAAGGTATGTCTACTCCAAATTCCATGTGCCTATGGAGGTCCATGGCGCTTTGGATACCAATGCAAGGGATAGCCACTCGCACTATCTCGCCAAGCCCTTCCATCAAAGAAGTGTCATACATCTTCTGGCACAACTCAATTATCATGGTCTTGGCCACAATCAAGTCCAACAATGAGGCCACAAACTAGGAAAGAAAATTGCAGTTACTCTGAAGATGGTTCTCATTAGTAATATAGTCTGTGTCAACTACCCACTTGAACGCTACCATGATGAGGGGGTCACAATTCCTCACCAAACGCTTCATTTGGTCAACAATGACCTCTCCCACGAAGCAGTTCTGTGGTCTCCATGGAAGGAGTTGAATAGGGGTGCCTAGATCAGCAGACATTCTAATGAAGCAGTGAATTATGGCGGAAAGAGAATAAGTAGAAGGCCAGCTAACTTAGCGAACTATATGTTCAAATGAATGTTGCAAAAGGTGGCATAGCTATATATAGAAAAGGCTAACCGACAAACTCAACTAACAAGATGTCTATTTTTGGCCAGACGGTAATGGAGAATTTTAAGACAATATGGAACAAGGTGGATAAATCATACAGAGGATCTGATGGAATACCCTGAGAAATAAATTCAGGTGTTGATAGTAAATGCTCTCATACGCCGATGGTCAACATGTGTCCTTCACCATCATTAGTGCCAACCAATTCACTAATGGGAAAAGACATGGATTAACATGCTAAAACTCTAAAAAATTAATAGGAATGTATTTTCAAGAGTACCTTGTGTCACCTTAGCACATTCCATATGACGAAAAGCATGCTTTTTGATGCAATAAATTTAGTTGTAAAAGAGGCGGTGGGGAGAATGTATTAATTCTATTCTCATAATTTTCTTGGCATTCCCAAGGGATACAGATCTCATATTCACACGTATCACCCCAGTGGCAACATTTAATGGGCCATCGATAGGGGCGTAGTCTTAACTACATGCAAAAGTCAAAGAATTAATTGTACTCAAAAGTAGTTTTTTTCTAAGCAAAAGGAAAGTGGTTGTTATTACCAGAGAAGCTCTCTGCAAATTTCTCATACAATCATGGTGGAAGCATCTACCTCTGGTAGGAAAGTTGAAGTTCCAAGAAGAAGACCTAGCTACACTGACGTATTTGGGCACTACTCGTTCATCAATGCCCCAACACCAAAAGAATGGCCATTTGAACATTGTAGAAAAGTTCAACTTGATAAATGCATCCAAAGAGAGGTAGTTCAAGACATCACTGACAATGTTTTCAATCCTCAATTATCCACCAACCCTAAAATCTTAGGGAAGGTGCATTTTAGAGGATGTTGGAGCATGAGCCGTCAGAGGGATTTGCATTTCAACTCTAGAATAGTGGTCTTCCACAGTTTGTGCTACCTGCTATGCATCCATGCCCGGAGCTGGTTGACATGTGTGCAAAGAGGTTTAACAAAAATACAGAGGCCATTGAGGTTTGTGGGGTCAAGATTACCATTTATGTTAAGGCTATATGAGATATGTTGAGTATCCCTACAAGCTAGGGTGCCAAGCTTTTCAACGAAGATCAAATGGATGACATGGGAGAAGATATGTTCAGAAAAACAAGTTTATATGAGGATGAGACAAAGGAAAGGTCGTAGAGAGGACAGATTTGTTGGCCTCTTTCATGTAAGAAATTTAAGAAGGATACACAATCTGTATTCTCAATGTTGGCCTCGGTTTTTGGGCTTGATGATGATGAAGAGGTTAACCCTTTCCATTTCACCCTAGGCCTTGCACTCAAAAGAGAAAGGGTCCAAAGGAATTATGATTTTGCTGAGGTAATAGCTAGGAATATGAAGCTGTAGTTGAAGAACTACAATTTCGAGTCCAAATTCAGGTATTCTTTCGTCCTAGTTCATTTGTTATTACATCAAATTTTTGAGTGGCTAGGGAGGAATGTACCGGTGTCTAGGATAGATGAAAGGGGTTGTCTCCAACCAATTTTTGTATGGACCCCTATGCTTTTGAGAACATGAGATTATTATCAATTTGTAGATTATTTTCTGAGGCCAGTGCTCCAAGATTTATTACCTCACCCCATTGGCCATTTCTCTCAGGAGGTTATAGAATGGATAGAGCATCCACCTATTCCATTGGATTATTTCCTAGGTGAGGATTTCATGTTTGTTAGGTTTCATGGCTTTCTCTGGGAGGTTTTCCAACTCCCCAGATTTTTAATAGACTGACCCTTTGCATTGGAAGCATGTCGACAAGTATCCATCGTCAACAAGATTTATGGTGTCAGGAGGAATAAAGAAAAGCTTTTCGATCTTCCCCTTGTGATTGCAAAGAGTCAGGTAATACTGGCTAAGTGGAAGGTTGAGGATAAGATCACAAATTTACTAGCAGCTCTAGGTTTTGTCCTCATTTGTGACAAATGGAATTACAACCCGAATGAGAGTTTTAGTTTAAGGCATGAGGATAGGGAATACTTCCAAAGAAGGAGAAATCATGGTCGAGAGAGTGCATAAATATACATTGACCTAACACACATTCCAGAAGAGCGGCCAAAATGGCTAAGTTTTTATGAGCCCCATGTGTAGTATCAGAGGAATCTCCCAATGGGAAAATCTCTCAATGCACAACTGAGGTGTAAGGGATGGTCAAAAAGAAAGAAGGAATACTTTTGGAGGTTCCGACAAGAGATGAGAAATCTAGGTGCCTTGTTTGATAGCATTCAACTTGATGAGGAATTCGAAGACATATATGAAAAAGATGTTGATTCTGACAACAACAATCCCAAGACAAGCCATGAAATCAACAAGGAACAAGTTCCACTCCTGGTTCCTAGACCTTGGGAATTCAACATCCAAAGATATTCGGGGAAAGGGGGTCCACAAGTTTCATCTACCTCCCACATCTGAAGTAAAGGAAAAGGGGCCTGACGGTCCCCAAGGGGATCCTCCATGGCTGCTGAAGGTCAAATGTTAGAGGACTCTCCAGCTAGAGGATTGGAACGTGTTGGTCATAATCATGTGAAGCGAAGAAGGATCCAAGACCTGGGTGTCCCTGACATACTAGTCTGATAGGAAGAAGAATTTGAGTCTGCCCTGTAAAATGTTCCATCCACTACGGCTCGGGTAAGTTTTGCTCCCCCTCTTCTTCCTATTTTTGCATCTTTGGTCAATCCCTTGCCTCCTCCTGTTAAAGGGAATCCTCCATCTTCAGTTCCCAAACTAGTAATGATGAATGCACCCCCTGCAATTGTCAATAAACCTATTGAAACCATCTTGCATGTTGAAGGAGCATCATCCGCTACGGCCATTGTTGTGTCATTAGTCACCTTGTCAAAGGCCCCCATTGGAATGGCTGAAACCACTACCTTTCCCATTACTCCCAGCCAATCTACTTTTGGGAAGGCACCTCTCCATCAGCTCATTTATGTGTTTACCCTTACTATTTCTTCCCCTACCCCATTTGGCGTCCTACCTTTTTCCATGATCACACTACCCTTTGCGTCCCACCAGGCTCACGTATCTAAAGTCTCCCCTACCCTCACTCTTTTTGGGATTCCCCTTGGCACTCCCATTGCAGCTCAAAGTGTCAATGTCCCTTAGACTCTTCAAGGTCATTTCTATGCTACCAAACAAGCCCAAAAGGCTACGAAGTAGAAAATGTTATCAAAAAGTGTCAAGAGGCCCGCCACCAAGAGGATCAAAGCCTGTTTTAATGAAGAGCAGAAATCTGCTTATTACTACCATTAAGCCACTTGTTTCCAAGCCCAAAGGATAGATGCAGATGGAAGATTATGCCATTCATGTTGTGGGCCTAGACTTGAGAAAAAATCTCTCGTGCGATAAGATGGTCCTAGACAAAGCCACGTAAAGGGTGGTATATGATGACTATGAAAGGTTGGATAGGCAATTAAGGAAGCATAAGGTTGAGTTGGAAAATGTAAAAGGAATAGTGAGCATACTACAGAATGAAGTCCGAGCCAAGGATGTTGAGGTAACCCGTGTAAGGAAAATTCAAGGCTAGCAAGGAGACGTGTCCAGGCTGCTTGTAGATGCTCAAAATGAACAAGTTCAGCTTCGTTTTGAAATTGAAAACTTAAAGAGAGATTTAAGTGATGTCCGATCCTGAAATACCGATTATCTTTGAAGGATCTAGATAGAGGCAGAAGAGTCAAGACAATAAGTTGGAAGACTAAGCTCTAAATTGGAAAATTCTCTTTGAGAGAAGGATCAAAAGGAAGAAACACCGGGGCAAGAGAGGCTCAATTTAACTAGGAGTTAATTGTTGCAAGAGGACCTCGATCCCTCCCTATAATGAGAAATTTGATAGCTATGCATTGGGAGCAGATAGTGACTGGTGTGTGTGTTCTGGGACCTAACTTGCAATTTCTAAGGGATGTGAGGGAATTGAATGCTAAGGTCGGTCTAATGGCTAATCACTTCGTGAAAAAATGTTCACCCCGAGTGGTGGATTTCCAAAGTTTTATCTCCAAATTGAGCATCTCCTCTGATCAGGTTCATGAAAGAGCAGGAATTCCTGATCGGTGGGTTGCCTCCATCAAAGCCAATGAGATCATCAACTGTCACATGGTTGTGGAAAAATGTAAGGATTACTAGGTGGTGTTGAATAAACGAGTCATTAAGATCAAGAAGGACTTTTCCATCTTGGTTGGTTTTGGGTTGCCTCCTCTTCTTTCACCAGGTGAAGATGCACTGACAATGGAGC